>LPNX010661300.1:619616-659414 GCA_001517045.1 Pseudotsuga menziesii | reverse complement strand
AAATGTTGAATTATATTAAAAAAAATTAAAAGTTAATAAATAATTTAAATATTAAATTAAATTATGTTATATAAAATAGAGAAGAAATGTCGTGTAATATATTGGTCTCTTATCCATGATATTAAGCTAATCAAGTCAAGCCAATAAATAAACCTCATACTAATTCGTATGCCATAATGAGTATGTGTACAATATCAGTATCCCATCCGAGATGTGTTCATGTTTTGAATTCGATTCTAGTAATGCTTATAGATAATCATAGTTCATGTAGTACATAAAAAGAGTGTAAAATATCTAGGTGTAAGAATATTTATGTATAATATGATTAGATAACCATTTAAATGGTGACAACTAAGAAATTATTTTTATAAAAGAAATACTTTTGTTTTATGATTGGAAATTTACTTTCAACTTTATATTTAAATGGTTAGATATGTGCTATAAACTATTATATGCAAACCTCTTTAATATGAGCATGCTTAACAAAATTATATGAGCAAACCTATTATATGCAAACCTATTATATGAGCATGCTTAACAAAATTTGTTTAAAGAATACGGTCTAGCTCCATGGAAATTGTGTGAGAATTTCGTTGGTTCTAGTGTTAGTATAGAGTCTCTGGTCATAAGTGAAGAGAGTGCATTTGTTGAGCATGTTTATGTAGTATTGGTTTTTGAATACATTTGGAGTGCGGATATGAAAGTTGGTGGTGTTAATCATGATATTGGTAGGGCAGGCAAGGTAAATATTCTAAGCCAAACTCTGATCCAAAGTGGAATCATGCATATGGTCAGTGGTGTTGTTATATAAGATTTTTTGGGAGGAACGGTTTCCTTTGCAAATTGTATGTTTGTATTATTACGAGTATAATAATAACAATAATAGTGCATCCAAATCAAAACATTGAGTTTATAATGACCACAAAATCCCCAAATAACATCAAAATAAAAAGAGAAGCTGATGAGGTAGTAGTACTTGACAGGGCCACCAAATCTACAAAATTCAAGTCTCTGGGACCCAAAACATTGATAAGGCCTTTTACATTTGTGGTTGGAGGAGGAAAATTTATGATAATGGTCAATAAATTGGTGAAGGTAAGTTTTCCCCTCCAGCCTAGTCACATGGGATAGAATGGTCACCCAACCTTCCCCAAATATAAATATTAGTCCAAGGTATATTTAGAAGGAAAAACCTATATAAAAAAAACACATTCTAGACATTAATTAAACACAGATTAAATTAGTGTCGATGGCAGTGTAAGAATGAAACTTAGGTTAGTTGCGATTGTCATGAAGTCATGAGCCTCTAAGGAAACAATATCTACACACAATAAAATTCATTGCAGGTGGATTCTACATTTTGTTTGAGGTCATTAATAATCTTAGAAGCCTCTACTCTCATTGAGAATTTTGTAAGAGTTGTTTTCTACTCAATGTTGCATTCAACAACATTGACTGATGGCATATGTATAATGAATAACTTATTAACTTGTAACAAAGTATAAGTGAGTTAGCGGTTTAGTGAAACTAATGGTCAGTTTAGATAAGTATAATTCTCAATATTGAGCTACATTATAGGCCAACTTATGGACTACTATCATTTTTTAAACTTGTGATAGGTGCAACCCATGATATCCATTGTTACTTACACTAAATGAACTTACACATCTCATGTATGTGCATTAAATTCATTTAATGGTGAATAATATGACACCCACATTTAATTTTTGAATCCAATTTCATAGAGATTGAGAAATATTTAGCAGTTTAGTTCATACATGATACTATTTTTTTTAATATTAAAAAATAGCAAAAATCAAATAAAGAAAATGTAAAATCCATTTTCTAAGGAACAACCTAACAAGTAGGTTTTTCCTTCACTTATTTTTTTGTTAATTTAAATTTTAAGTCCCTTGGATTACTAATCCTTTACCTTCCCACCTCTTTGAATAGGACCCCTACTAATGTGTAAAACCATCTATTATGATGGAATCCATCAATTCCTCATTTAACCTATCGTGTATATTTGATTATTTGATTTGGTTGATATCTTCCAAGGTGTAGATTTGAATTGGTTGAAGAAATCAAAATGCATTACAATTTTTACATTACTCATATAAAATATATTTTCCATATATAAACCATAATTATTGGATTTGCAAATAAGACGCTTATTCTTGTTAAAAGGTCCCTTTTATTAATTGTGGAATTTGCATATCATATAAAACATTCTCTATGTCTACATGTTGGAACCATACCGAACATGTGCAAAATCAAAACATAAATGTTGATCTATATGCATAACACATTTGTATCTCTTTTCATTCCAAAGCTTAGTCTATAGTTGATTAGTTTTGTAATCCTTGCAATCTAAACCAAATTTCCAATTGTCCAATTGTATGATAGATATTTTATAGACTTGTGCCTAATATCTCTTACAAGATCATTAAGCATTTTATTCTCCACATAATATGAAAATGTGAAATTAGTGAAGAAAACCTATAAGCCAACATCTCAAACACGACTCACCTATTTTAGTAGGGGTGATTTTGAATCCAATGGGACTCTACCTTCCTTTTAATTATTCCAAATTATTTTATGAATTCCCTGCATCAAAATCTTGTTAAAAATTTTGGAAAAATCCTACAAATATGTTACTTGACATGGTATTGGAAATTGAACACTTTAGGAGAATACTATGACATGGGGGTGACTTGTATACAGTATGAAATTTATACTTTGTTTAACCATTGAATAAGATTGTTAGTAAAGCTATATTTTCAACCCTTAAGACTAATTGAGAACCCATGGATGTCACCTTGTTGAAACACTAGACCTTACCCTTTATTTCTCCATGTTTTAGACTTTAGTCACCCCCTATCAAGGATATATCATCATCCCTTGGTTACACTTTTCACCACTTCTACGTAGTCACCATCTCTCCCTAGTTACACCTTGGACCACTACTAGGCAGCAAACAATCCCCATTCCTTCTAGAACAAGCAATTTTCAAGGAGATGAACATGATTTGAGATGGATCCTTTGCATTATGAGATTAGGAACTCTTACATGATTTAGATTTCACTAAGCTCTAAGAGTCTATATCCATCCTACCATCTTATCCATTAATATCTATTATGAAGGGAATTTCAAAGGAGAAGCAGATTTTGGAAGAAGAAAGAAGAAGCATATAAATGTTGTTTCCCATTTCCATAAATAGGCTTCATGAGATCTAAGTTAGCATTTCTTAGGTAAGGTTTAAGGAGAAGGAGTTGGAGAAAGGGACCAAGAGAATCTTACACCATGACCAATAGAATCTTGCACCATGAATCAAGGTGTATCTACATGGCTGTAATGTTCTTCGTTGGATTTTAATATACATCTACATGATTTTCCCCTCCATTATATTTTTAATATGCTCTTTCACACATTACAATTGCAAATATTTTCTTTCCTTGAGTATATTAGATTAAATATAGGTCTTTTCATATTCCTATTTCTTTGAAATATTTTATATTGTTACTATTTCGTCTTCTTTTGTGCAAGTAGAAGGTAAGAGGAGATAGAGGTTGATCTATGGATCTACATCAACTAGGATTACATTAGTAAAACCATCGAATCTAAGGTATGGGCCTATATTCTCTATATGTTTATGCATGTAATAGATTTAGATACTTGGATCTAGAGGAAATATGGTATAGATATATTCTATAGTCTACCTTGGATCAAGGGAATACCTAAGGCAAGTATCACTTATCTACAAGAGAGATTTTTCCTACAATGTAGATACAAAGTTCATGCCTTGTTACATTGTGAGGAATTTTCCTAATGTGAAGCACATGTTCTAAAGTAATTATTATAATGTTGAGAACCATTCAAACATAATCATCATACTTTATCATAGGTTCTATGTAACAAGTTACAATGATAATGAGCCCACTTACCATGGCCCAAGAGAATCTTACACCATGAATCAAGGTGCATCTACATGTGTAACATACCCAAAACTGGAAAATAAATATTTATTATTTATTCAACAAAACATTATGTTAAATTTTATTGTAATATTTATGACCAAGTGGGTTAAGATGACTGTAATTGAAGATTTATTTATTTTTTTAATTAATAAGAGGAGACACCTATTCAGGGGAGACTGTTAAATGAGTGTTCATTGCCACTAGGAGGAAGGAGCAGTTGTAAAAGAATGATTGACAAGTGGCAACACCAGCATTCACTTTATAGCTGTTGCAGGAGCATAATCCCTAAAAGAGTGGTCATGTTCCCTGAGAGGGGGGAACTGAGCTGGGTGGATCATTAATTCCAAACTGACCCTAAGACCTAGGCAATATTATATAAACCATCAAATTGAGCATGAGGCTCACCACTCATTCTGATTTTCAGAGAGAATGAAGTTTGTGATTGCTACAAATTGAAAATTCAAGCACACAAAGAATTTGATGAGGGGATAGCAAAAGTGATTTGCCGAGTTAAGTCTGTTGTTGAGAGCTAAGTTGAAGTCTGCAGTGTAACAGAGATCTCCGACCTAGTGGTGCAGTGAACAAGCTCAAGGTCCTAAGAAAGTGATTTGGTTGCTTCAGGAATAGGTTGGGTGGAACAGTCTCCCCAAGGTGTTAATTCTGTTTATTTTCAGGAATTACTTCCAGGTTCATTTCTATAACTGTAAATTGTTATTCATTTCTTTTTAAGTAGGTTGAAATCATTTTCTATCATTTTCCTAGTTAAATGTTACTCAGCAGATTTTTTATGATGTTGTTGTATAGAAAAACTTATTAGAAAAGAAATGACTTGAATTTATTTCCTGTATTTTTTCCCTCACCGAAGTGACATACTCCAGTACAGGAAATATGAAATTTTGTGGAATAATAGTACCCAAAAGAATGAATATATGTGTAGACTTAAAGCATAGAATCGTTATATGTTTATGTTCTGTAAACCATTTAGTCTATTTTATTTTATTTGGTAAACAGTTACAATACAAACTACAAATCTAATTCTCCAAGGATATGTAAGTATGCCTAATAAATGCATCTAAAATTTAAAGAGTAAAACTAGATATAGAATTTAAATACAAGTATCTACCCTTGTACATAATTATATGCTTAACACATCGGATTCAAAAAATAAATTAAGCACAGATATTATCCTGTTATTAATATGTTGTTTGTATCATATCCCTCTTAAATAAAGTTAAGAATCAAAGGTAAACAATTAGGTTTCCAAGTAAACAAATAGAATCTTTAGTTTTTCCAAAGGCTCCTTAAAAACCAGTCCTTAACTATTTAAATTATTTATTTAACAGCAGGTCAAGTTATTGACCAATCATAGCATTGTATCCACGCTTCAGGTCTTGTTATCTGCAAGATATAAATCTCAGCTAATATTAAAGAAAAATAAATTCCTTAAAAAGCAATATTCGGAAATAGACTTTATCTTTTAGAATAACCATATAACTACAAACCAAAGTCTTTACACAGTCGTAGTTAATCTATAATAATGTTTTCTGCAAAAACAATTATTTAATTAAGGAATAATATAATATTAAATTCCAAGAAAGTATATATTCTATTAATAAATTGTTATCACTATATTTTCTTTATAACCCATTGTAGTTTATACAGAAGCTAAACCCTTTCGGTAGAAGCAAGTTTAAGGGAATTAACTACCCAGGAATTACAACTCTTGTTTCTAAACCACATTTCGGAAGGATAGTAGTACACGAGCTCTCGATATAGATCTATAACCATTATTTAGCAAATTTCTTACATCTACCTCGCAATTGTAAAATCCATATAATTTAGCAACTATAACTGAAATCATAACAGATTTTCCTCTGTCTTTAAAAATAGAATTTATCTTTTTTATAAATACTTATATTATTTCGACCAGTAGTCATGACAGTACATTTGTTTTAAACCACAAGGTTTTTAAGATGGAACTATGCCCAAACAAGTTAACAAAACTAAGTCTCTTTGCCTTATATATCTCATAGATTAACTTAAAAAATTATCACACCAAAGAATTGATTTTAAAAAAATAAACGCAGAGGTTGAGTATCAAACCCAATACTGCTAGTTAAGATCTTTTGTATTAATTTTCTTCATTCGTGCTTTACAAAATAAATCCAAAACAATGAGTAAGGCTCATAGCCTTCCTACAGCACGCCCTTTTTTTTTAAGTGTTAAATCCCTCTCGGGTCAACCATGCGCAGAAGATTAAGAATTTGCAGACATAGACGAAGACAAAACCCTCGCATGGTATTTACTTTTGGGTATAAACTTTTGCACAAAGTAACCATGTTCCCAACGAAGGGTTTTAAGACAACTTGTTTCATAATTGTCTATAATACAGAGAAATCTTATTTTGTTCCCATATTAACCCTAAATAGTAGAAATACCAAACACCATTAGAGATTTTACAGAACCGGTTCTTCCTTAAAAGACGCACAAGGGAGAAACTAATGCCTTACTGGTTTGAGAGGTAAATCTCAAAGTCGGTTTTAGCCTTCGTCACGTTCCAGTTTCTCACACCTATAAGAAAAAGAAAATAATGAAAATAAATTTACCCAAGAATTTGAAAATATGGAAGAATGAAAGTAAAACATGAAAGTACAAAGAAGGAAACAATACCACTAACCTTTTGGGTATTTTTGGCACACAAGTCCTCAAACTATAGGTGGTGTCAACCTGTTCTAGCAGGATCAAGTTTAGACTAGTGCGAGCAATGGCCAAGCCAAGTAATCTTAGTTGGTTGAAGAGTAAAGCCAAGTAGTCGAAAGACCTTTGAAGGATTCGATTACACAATGAAACTTTGTACATTGACACAAGGAAATGGTCGATGAAACTTTCCAAACAAACAAAAACCTCTAGGGTTCTGCAAAAGTGTATAATTTGACAACTGGAAAATATAATGATTTCATTTTGGTTTAACTGATAACAATTTAATAAACTGGACAACTTTAATCACCATCACATTAAAACCCATCAAAATGCTAGTACGAGTAGTAATGAATGCATTTAAGTCTTCATACATTTCTTTATTGGAAGAGTTTGGTTCGTTGAACTTATTTGTTTGGGGAGTGGTTATATAATCCCTTGTCTATGAACCTTTTAAACCTGCAAATAGACCAAGATATTATCAAATATTTTAACCCAAACTCTTAAAGAATTTAGTACAAATCTGAATAATTATATTTTGGTTGTAGAGATTCTAGTTTAAAGACCTTTGTCTAATTTTAGAGTTTACCTATTGATCTTTTGGGCCTCCAGGATAAATTGGTATGTTCATTTATGTAACATTGTCCACGTACACATAACAATAACAATAGTCCATGCCTTAGTCATTGTGACTAGGTAAGGTCATGAGTAAGCCTGGTGCAGCTCTTAAGTTAAAACTTACTGAGCATGACAACAAACAATATCACAACTTTAAGCACTTTAAGAACAGGATTTCATTGGTCACATTCCAGTGTTAGTTCAACAACTTTACTCTTTAAATTAGCTATTATATTTTGTAGTTACAACGACTTTAGTAACTTGACAAAAGAAGTGTAAGTAATGTTACCACTAAAAATATATATATATAAAACAAATTTATAGGGTCCTTTCCTTACAGAGTAGTAAATAGAATAAAAGAAAAGTAATTTTTTATTATTTACGGTTATAGGTGTGTTACAAGTGGTATCAGAGCTAGGTTTTAACACTAGGCCTGACAGGCTCACTCGCTTATAAGGAAAAACTGTATACTAATTTTATTTTTGTATTTATTTCTGTAAAACTGGCAAGAAATATAAAAACACGTTTTGCAGAAAATGGAGAATGTTAAAGCCTCTGCTGAGAATGGTCCTCCACATGATAACCCTGACAACTTTTATGTGGATCTAAATAATCCAGAATTAAAACAAACATTCAAAGAACTGAAGGATGAAGTTCAAATTGTGAAACAAGATAATCAAAGAATTTTAGAACTGAATGAATATCTTTTGGACAAAATGAATAAACAGGAAAAATATAAACGAAGTGTTGTTGAAACTGAATCCGAAAACACTTCTTATAAACATAAGGGGAAGAGATCAAAATATCCCGACAGTGAATCATCCTCAAAGATTAAACCAAGGTAAAGTAGGTAAAGATAGAGATACATAAGTGACAATAGCGACAGTGACCGAAAACCTAGAAAAAGAAATATAAACCCTACGAGGAGATCTCTGGAGAATTCAAGAAAATAAAACCTCCCATGTTAAATGGAGAAGCAGAGAAAGGAAAGGAAGCATAAGCCCTATAAGGCCCTTTTTGAAAAACAGTCTGGTCATCAAATTCTTAAGTTAAGATGTGATAATGGAGGAGTATCTTAATAAAAGTTCACCACTTTCTACATGGAATAGGGAATCCAACAACAACACATTGTTCCATATACACCACAACAAAATGGTGTAGTTGAACGAAACAATCACACTTTAAAAGAAATGGATAATTGTATGCTTCAAGCTAAGAGTCTAAGTCTTCAATTTTGGGGTGAAGCCATAAATTGTGCAAATTACATAGTTAATCTCACCCCCACTAAAGCTTTACAAGGTATCACACTATAAGAAGCATGGATTAAAATTAAACCAAATGTAATTCACTTCCATGTGTTTGGTAGTGAAGGATGGGCTCACATTCTAGATGAAAAATGAAAATCATTGCAACCTCAAAGTGAAAAGTGCATATTTGTTTGATATTTTGAAGATGTAAAATTTTATAGACTTCTTCAGCCACATTCTCATGATATAATTATTCGAAGAGATGTTAGTTTTGATGAAAATCTCTTGGCCTACAATCCTAACTCAGAATTTGTGCCATCTATGTCCTACGATCCTAATTTGGTGCTTGTGCCTTCTTCTACTAAGAGCTTCCTTTATATATTTTCAAATCTAGTTTTTGATGATGGTAGTGAGGATGAAAATCCCCCTCCACCTTCTCATTTTCCTCCAACTTCACCAGCACAATTGCTTCCTCGATGGGTCCTTTCAACATGTGAAGCGGCTAGTGATCATGTTGGTGATGCTAGAGATCCACGTCGAACGCGTTCTCACTTCCAATGAGCCTATTCTCTTTTGGATCAAGTTTCAAAGAATAATGATCCATAGAATTTTGCAGAAGCTTCAGGGAATCCAGATTAGAATGCAGCTATGGATGAAGAATATCATTCTTTAATGGAAAACGATACTTGGGATCTTGTATCTCTTCTAAAAGGAAAAAACGTGTGAGATGTAAATGGGTCTATAGAACTAAGTATGCATTAGATGGAAGTGTTGAAAGGATTAAAGCAAGGTTATTTTCCAAAGGGTTTTCCCAAGTTGAAGGAATTGACTACAATGAAACCTTTTCTCCTGTCACGAAAATGAACTCCACCTGCCTTGTTCTTTCCCTTGCAACCTTAGATAAATGGGAGGTCCGTCAAGTCTACATTCTTATATGGTGATTTGCAGGAGAAAATTTACAAGGAACAACGTCCTAAATATGTTCAAAAATACTCTAGCCTTGTCTGTCACCTTAAGAAATCATTGTTTGGCCTTAAGAAAGCTCCTCGAGCTTGGTATTCCAAAATGTATAGATTTCTCCTTAACATTGATTTTTCTAGATTCCATTATGACCCCAATGTCTACACCAAGAAAGTAGGAAACAATCTCGTCATCATGGTTCTTTATGTTGATTATCTTATTCTTAATGGTAGTGACCCTAGCCTTTTAACTCGTGAAATCCAACCTTGACAAAAATTTGAAATGAAAGACTTAGGACACTAGCATTATTTTATTGGTCTCCAAGTCCTGTAAACCAAACAAGGAACCTTTATTTATCAGTCTAAGTATGCTTGTGACCTTCTTCGTCGCTTTCACATGAAATATTGTAAATCAACCCCTTCTCCCTTCTAGTCCGGAGTTAAAAATTTTGCAACTTGCACTTCACCTCAAATAGATGTTGCATTGTATCATCAGTTTTTTGGTAGTCTCTTATACTTGAGTCATTCATGTACTGATCTTTCTTTTGTTGTTGTTCATGTTACCCATTATATGAAAACACCCCATGAAAGTCGCTAGAAAGTAACAAAAAGAATACATCGATATATTCAGGGTATAATTCAGTTTGAGATTCATTACAGTACATGGGGTGTTAGAATTCTAAATCCTTGATGGTAGCAATAATTCTATAAACAAGCTAAGAATATAAGCACCCAATTAACCTCACTGGGAATTGCAAAGAATTAGCATAAGGAGAGAAGAAGAGGAATAATGAACACACATCAAGGAACTATCAATAAATGATAATTGATATTATTACATTGGCAATACATCCTTATAAAGGATAATTGAGTTTATGGAAGACAACTCATTACTAGATCATAAATAAGACTTGCCAAATATGATAAACCCCCATAGGTGGAAAAAACACTTTCCTAACCTTCAAAGACCTCGCAAATTAGTTAAAGCATGAGTGAGTGATGATAAGTGATGGAAAGACTTGCTAACCCTAGAATAGGGAGATAAAATAATGGAGGATGGGTTGGAAACAAAGGATAGCAATTTCCTAGTTGAGTAGCTTTACCTTATCCACTTAAAATTCAGAATAAAGCAATAAAGGAAAAATATTTTGGAGGGAACGGTTACTAATTCTGGTAGTCAATAAAGTGTACAGGATCAAACCAGAATCAATATAAAAATGCTACTAGGGTATATATGGAAAGTGTTTACCATATGGTGCAAGTGGATGCCAACTATCCAGGCTAGTGGGTAGGAAATTAATCAAATAATGATTAAATATTTTATCCTAAGTCTTAAGTGGGTTTATTATATTCCCATAGGGGGGCTCCTTTATTGATTCATTTCACTAATTCAGACTAGGCCAGCGATCCTAATGATCATAATTCTACTGTAGGTTATGTTTTCAGTCTGGGATCTAGACCTGTCACTTGGGCTTGTATCAAACAACACGATCTTTCTCTTTCTTCAGTAGAAGCATAATATCAAGCCATAGTTAATGCCAGTTGGGAATGTTTATGGCTTCGATAGACCTTTTCATATTTTCTATTCAAGCAGCAACAACCTACTCCACTTTGGTGCGATAATCAAATTGCCATTAAGCTCGCCAAAGATCCAGTTTAACATCAACACAAAAAACACATTGAGATGCATATGCACTTCATCAAAAAGCTTGTTCATGATCGCATTTGTGAAGTACTCTTCTTCCCTACAGATGATGAAGTTACAGACATCTTCAAAAATTCTCTTACAAAAGTGAATTGTTCTAAACTTTGATCTATGTTAGGATTTCGAGAACTTGTCATCCAAACCTTGGGGCTGAGACCTGGGAGGCTTGAATGCTGAAAGAGGAGGAGATTAAAGATGAAAAATTGCTAACAATTGATCCATAGATAAACATAGAGTAAATAGACCACATTTAGGGGTGAGGCTCAAATAGGGTTCTTTGAGCATCACCTCTCAAACTATACTAAGAAATACAATCAGAACCAATAACCCGACAATAAATCAATAGAATAAGAGAGAGAGCGAGAGAGAGAGAATCCAGAAATAATAGCTTGCTTTTATTGAGAAGCCATAAAGTATTTATATAATATTATTACAATGTGCCTTGAATCCATACCATGGAACAAAACCATGGGCTACAAAATACCATGGACAATGCGCCTTATAACCATACCATGGAACAAAACCATGGGCTATGAAATACCATGGATGGTAGAGGGTGGCCTCTCCATTTAATGCTCTTATGATGAATGGAAGAGGATGACCTCTCCATTTAATGATTTTATGATTTATATATCCAAATTTAGACCATATTCCCCCTAAAATTAGGATCATTCCTCTCCCCTTAGAAAATGATGGTCCCCATCATTTCATGCTAAAAAGAGACCCATGATTACAATGTGGCAGTTGCCAATGAAGAGAAGGGTTTTGTGAGGTTAACCCATAACCATGGGTTTTGTGTGGTTAACCCATAACCGTAACCATGACCGTGGGTTTTGTGTGATTGACCCATAACCAAGGGTTTTGTGTGATTGACCCATAACCATGGGTTTTGTGTGCCTAACCCATAACCATGATTACAATACATAACCATGGGTTTTGTGTGCCTAACCCATAACCATGATTACAATACATAACCATGGGTTTTGTGTGGTTGACCCATAACCATAACCGTGGGTTTTGTGTGGTTGACACATAGCCATGGTTTTTGTGTGGTTGACCCATAATCATGATTACAATACAAAACTATGGGTTTTGTTTGGTTGACCCATAACCATGATTATAATAGGATTTAATAAAAGCCCAAAAATTGAAAAAAAAAAGCATGATCTTTGGTGCAATTGATGACTTGTTGCAAATCCATTCATAGCTTCTGATGGAGGTGATGAAATTGAATTTTGTTGAAGAAGCATTTGATATATTAAAGATACCTTTCCATCCATATAACATACTTGCTTTTTGGTGGCTCAGAGAATGAGAATCTTTGTTGAAGCTCAGGGGATGCGTGTGCACTATTTTTGCACACATATGTGTCTTCAATCAATGATACCTCTCAAACCATAAATCTAAATGAAAAACCACGAAATACCCATTTTAGTGGACATACATATATTTCCAATTAGCTATTATAGAGCATATAAGATGGTCTAACGAGCATGTGGCACATGTTCAAATTTATTGTATGTGCAACCACGCTATGTACTAGCATGTGCTACTTCAAACGAGCATATATCACAAACTAGGAATTGAAATGAAAAACCATGAAATACCCATTTTATATAAAAAAAGAAACAAAATTCAAATGAGTTATGGTAGGTCCCTTGAAATGTCATGTATATATCTCAGCATCTCTCTAAAGTTTGTATTAGTGATTCGTCAGTTGTAGAGTGACAAGTATAAGTTTCCAAGGGTTTGTAGAGCAACATGAGTTGTTGTATAGATCATGGAACCTCTAGATGCAGCATAGGAACCAGTGTATGGACCAAAAAATAGACTTTGATAGTTCCAAAAGGTGGTTGCAAGTTCCTACAGATATTTGAACCCAAACTATGCTCAAACCCTTATTCTGATGGAATGGATACCTGCTTTGATACCACTAATTTGGATCTTAGCGGATGAGACCTGGGAGGCTTGAATGTTGAAAGAGGAGGAGATTAAGGACGCAAAATTGTTAAGAATTTATCCATAGAATAACATAGAGAAGCATAGAGTAAATAAACCACATGGATGGGTAAGGCTCAAAGAGGGTTCTTTGAGCCTCACCTCTCAAACTGTACTAAGAAAGACATTGAGAACCAATAACCCAACAATAAATCAAAAAAATAAGAGAGTGAGAGAAGATCCAAAAATAATAGATTGCTTTATTAATAAGGCATAAATCCTTTATATAATATCATTACAATGTTCCTTGAAGCCATACCATGGAACAAAACCATGGGATAGCAAATACCATGGACAATGTGTGTTGCAGAAATACCATGGAATAAAACCATGGGCTACCAAATACCATGGATGGGAGAGGGTGGACTCTCCATTTAATTATATTATGATGAATGGAAGAGGTTGGCCTCTTCGTTTAAAGATTTTATGATGAATGGAAGAGGGTGTCCTCTCCATTTAATACTTTTATTATTTATATATATGAATTTAGACCATATGCCCGCCAAAATTCAGATCAACTTGTCATTAAGGGGGGGATAGGATCTAATGCATTCTTCCTTCTCCTAATAGTTTAACTTTTGTAAATCCTTCAATCTTATGCCAAGTTGTTCTTAAGGGGGGATGTGAGGATATTTATACACTTAGGAGTTAGTTAAGATCAACTTGTTATAATATATATGTTAGGAAAAGTGTGTTTATTTAGTATGCATTAGTATGCATTTTTAAATATCTAATCCGACGGTCATGATATGTTCTATACCTAGAGTGATCTAATGGTTCATCTTCTCTTAGATCATAACTATCTTCTATTCATGGCTTAGAACCTGATTGGTCCATGATATCTATTTAAATAGCATGGAGGGTCATTTGCTAATTGATCAATTATGAAAAGCTCATTTGTAACTTTCTTTATTTTGCATAATAAACTGCCTCAAGTATCTATTTGGATGGAGTTGTGGAGTGTTTCCATTTCGAGGGTTTAAACCATGTGAAAACATCAGTGTGTTCATCTGTGATCTGTTTGTGTGAGTGACTGCTCTAGGTGTTTGGTCTTTTGGAAGTATCATGTGTACTCGAACAAAGGGGAGAGTTTTGGAAGATAGAGTTGTCGGGAAGGATTTTAGAGCAACCATATTATTCTAAATATCAAAATTTGTAAGGTATGTTGAATTAAACAAAACCCTACATATTTGAACTTTCAAGTATGTAAATTATTACTATTGATCACAATCCATGGTTTTATTATTTTTCTATTTAGATTTTCTTGTTGCTTCCTTTCATTTTCTGTGGAAGCAAAATTTTACATTAGGGTTTAAATCCCTCTATTGTTCCACAATTAGGATTTGTCTTTTTAGGGATTTTAGATTTAATGGGTTTGTATTTTTTTATATAAGTTGTTTCATGCAATAGGACCACTTCTTGGATCAAATCCAAAACCATGTCGACCCTGTTAGGTTTTTTTAATAAAAAAAACTTACATGGTTTTCGATGCATTCTAGTTTTTTAAATGTGATGATGCATTTATACACTAATAGAACACCTGCAATGTTCAACGGTTGAGTTATTCTAATGCATCGGTGCCTTAAGAGTAAAGGTGCACCATTTTGATTACCAATGCTTTATAAAAGATAAGTCACACATATAATTGTGATATGGACTTTTTTATTTTATTTTGGTTAATGTCTGTTCAAATATGATGCGCCGGTGCCTTTAGGTATGAAAGACATTGATGCATTTTCTATACTAAAATGCAACAAAATGGCAAATTATTTTTTAATTTATTTTGAATATATGTAATTTATTTGTATAATATACTTAATAACTTCTCTATTTAATGGTCAAATCTATTTATTGATAGAAAATGCATGATAGGAGTTCAATGAACAACAATTATAGTCGACATGATGGAAGCATATCCATATTGTGATGAAGGTAAGTTCTTTGTAGTTTATTTGTTAAATTAATATGTTTGAATTAATTCTAAATTTAACTAATATGTATTGGATAATGTGTCACATGAAGAGCCAAAAAAAGAGGAAGCTCGATAAGACTCTTTGCAATCTAAGTGCAGAAGAGTGTAAAACCTTGATGCAATAGTTGTAGAGGGATGAATCAAGTGAATAAAATATAAATAAATGCAATTTTTTTCTTGAATTAACTTTTATTTGTAAGTATATATATTGTTTTACTTCTCTCATTTTATAAGTAATAGAACAACAACAAAAATTTATATTAAATCTATGATTTGTTAAGGGGTATAAAATGCTAAATTGTGGAGAGATTTGATCTTTAATTCTTTAAGTGCGTAAATACTGAAAAATTGAAATCAATGAACAATTCATACACATAAACATTCAACCATAACACAGGATGTACCCTAGGGAAAACCCTCAAAACAATGAGGATAGAAAACCCAGCAAATATTCTTTGTATAATAATGATGGATAGCAGAGAATGTCTCTTACAAGCATATTGATTTTATCACCCCAGGTGTAAGATAAGAAGGAATAAACAACCCAAATGTAGATAATGAGAAATATATAAGAGAGAAGGATTGGATGATTACAACTAAGTGCAATGCACTCTATTTATCTTGCAAATTGGGTCACATGCAAGACGTAGTGCATCACTACATGGGTGAAAGAGGCCACATGTATAATATAGAGAGTCACTAAACGAAGTAATGGTTTTACCTCCAACTCGTTAATCCATGCACAACACAATGTTCCATTCCCTTCATCTTTGACATTACATTAAGCTCAATTAACTTCAATATGAACTCACCTTCTAACTAGATGTAGGATCACTTAGTTAAGGTGCTAACTCAAGTTTCCTAACTTAAGTATCATCTTTTAGTTTAACTAAAGTTTCGTCTTTTAGTTTAACTAAAGTGTCATCATGCAAAACACTTTATCTAACTAGTTCCTTTTTATTAATACTTTAGTTAACTAATCTTAATTGAAATCATGTTGATTATTTACTGAAGCGACCACTGTGAGTTCTCCTTTAATTAATTGAGGCATGCATTGTTACTTTAACTAAAGCATAACAAATTGAGTTCACTTTAATAAAGTGAAGTCTTCTCATGAGCAATTTCGATTTCTTGTATTCTTTATGCATTTATTTTTATCTCTTATATTATCTGCATGGTCAATATGTGTTAACTTTAATTTATCTATCATATGATATTATACTAAGAATATTTATCATGTGTTGTGATCATTATATTACTCTCAAACCAAGTGATAATATTCTAAAATAATTCACTCTAGAGCTAGTCAGTCTCTAAAGGAGACTTAATAGCAACAGGTGAACATGGTTAGTCATACATCACACAACATTAATGCTTTGACATGCAAGCCATCGCCTCTACAATGGAGGTCCACCTCAACACATGTGTATCCAAATTGACACACAAGTCCTTAGCATTTTCCAACAAGAATTTACAACATCATCACTTTGCAATATCAACATATTCACCTCAACACATGACGAATAACTTTTTACACTAAAGGCTTAGTCACTCTTGAGTCCAACCCAAGAATTTACTCAAAGTTCCCGAGTCCAACTTAGGCTCCCTACCTCAATGCGTGAGGCCCATTCTAGACACAAGATTGGCTTGGAGAATGACTTGTAATGTTGTAGCTTTTACACTCCTTCTCAGTGAGGGAGGCATTCTCTACCATGTCAAGCTTGTATCGGAAGTACCTATACTTCGTCATTGATATAAGATTTATTAACACATTTGCAATATGTTATTCAGTAGCAATGTATTGAAGTCTTACTGCACCTCTCTGGACCATGTCTCTTATGGAGTGATACTTCATCTCAATGTGTTTCAAGTTATCATGCAACACAGGGTTTTCTAAGAGCTTAATTTAGCTTTGATTATTAGATTGAATGTCCACAAGCTTCTCGCTAAACAACCTGGCAAGTAGCTTCCAAATACACACTTCTTCTTGACATGCAGTACTAGTTTAAATATGCTTTACATTTTTAGTACTAGATGAAATACACTTTTCTTTTGTAGTACTAGTCGCAATACACTTTTCTATTATAGTACTAGCTTCAATATTTCCATCCTAATTGGAATTGGAATAACCAAGTAACTTTACTCACCACTGGAGGCATATATGAGTCCATAAGAAATAGTACCTAGAAGGTATCTAAGTACATGTTTAATGTCTATGTCTAAGCTCAAACATGATTTGACTCTCATCATAACATATACCATGTCTCCTATGTATCGAGTACATTAAGGGACCAATGAGATTACTATACTTGGTAGAAGTTACTAGATCCGATCTAGAATTTGACTCATTGTAATGTACTAAAACTAGAAAATAATTGTATAGTCATGGATTTACATTACATCATGCCAAACTTGTGCAACACATCGATTGTGTGCTTTCTTTGCAAAAAGAAAATATCATCTTTCCTTTTCCAAACTTCAAAAAAGTAGTGCATAAGACTCAAGTATTTGAACTCAGAAGTGAGATCCCTCTTACATTGAACTATCTATTATTCCTCTATAGTAAGGAACAAAACATCAACATAGAGAACCAATATCAGAGATTGGTTCTTCACAATCTTGAAATACATTTTTTGATCATTTTCTCTCTTAGAGAAACCAAGTCTCTAAGGATCCATATTTGTCCACTTCTCTTTTAGTACATGAATGTAAATGGGATAGTCAAGTATATTTTGGATTATTATTTTCCATAATATCATTAGGGATTCTATTATGGATATATACAACATTTTTGGAGGCTTCCTCCCATAGAAACATAGGAACCTCTCAATCTGCATCTAGAAGATTCCTACTTCAAAGCATCCTTCTCTCTTTCAGGATCTGCCACCATAATGATTCTACATTCGATACTTTTCATTCTCCACTTGTAGGCCACAACATATGGTTTTTCCCTATAAGCCTAATTTATTCAAGTGATTAGAAACCTTGCATAGTCTAGTCATTTCAATGCAATGACAAATAGCTTACATAGTTTCTGCAAACATTTTAACCAATGCTTCATCACAACCTCCATCCATATCCATGGAATGTTATGTAGCACTATAGGCTACGCACTCGATCATAACATGCACTATATGATGTTACTATTCACTAATAAAATAAAGAATATAACATATGCTCAACATAGTATACTATACATACTTCTTAATTCTAGGAATATAGATCTGCATATAACTGTTATGAAATATATTGAAAAAAATTCATATACGATTTACAAGAGAAACCAACACTACAATAAATCACCCTTTTAGGGGTGGTTTTGGCTTGAGGCAGTTTTGCTTAACCCCGACATTTTTTTTAAAATTTTTTTGGGGCGATTCTTAAACCCCCACACCCCCCAACAAAAGTACTAAGAATTTGACTTTTGGGGGGGGGATTTTTTCAAAAACCACCCCCAAAAGTCCAGTTACCAGGACTTTTAGGTGGGTTTTATAAAGACTCCCCCGCTCCTAAAGGTTTTATTGAAGGTGGTTTTCACACGCCCCCCCAAAAATTCAGGGCGGGTGTTTTCCAACCGCCCTCAAAAGTTCAATACTCATGACTTTTGGCTTGAGGCAGTTTTGGTAACCCCACCCCCCTACCGCCTAATTTTTTTTTAGGTTTTTTGGGGTGGGTCTTAAACTTACCTCATTCCCCTAAAGCTCCTAAGAATTTGAAGTTTGGGGGCGGTTTTTAAAAATTGCCCCCAAAAGTCCAATTCCCAGGACTTTTAGGGGGGGTTATAAAGACACCCCCTAAAGTGGTTTTTGAAGGTGGTTGTTATATCCCCTCCCCCCCGCAAAAAAAAGTCACAATAATTAGACTTATGGGGGAGGGTGTTTTCAAACCACCCCCAAAAGTTCAATTCTCATGACTTTTAGAGGGTTTTTTCTAAAGACCCCCTCGAAAGATATTTTTTAAGGTAGTTAAAAAAAAAACCTCCAAAATTCTTAAGAATTGAAATTTTGGCTGTGGTTTGTAAAAAACCGCCTTCAATTGTTAAATTATCATGATGTTCAAAGGGGGATTTAGAAAGAATGTCCCTAAATATATGTTTCAAGATTTTTTTCTAAAAAAAACCCTAAAAATCAAGGGAATTTTACTTTTGGAGGCGGTGTTTTAAAGACCATTGCCAAAAGTTAAATTTAATGACTTTTGGAGGGGGGGATTAGAAGGACTTCCCCTAAATATATCTTTCAAGTATGCTCTCAATATCCATCCTCTCGAAGAGTACTACAATTTACCATTAATTACACTATAATTGAACCCTAATTAACATCATAATTGACCCCTAATTACCCCCAATTAACCAATAATTTCACCTAAAGGACCCCTTCTTGAGCACTAATTACTCCTAAATAATCCATGCTTACCATTAATTATCCCTCGATAACCTCTAAATGGTCCCTACTCTTTTAGAAGAAAAACCTTGTGGAAAAATCAAAGGGATTCTTCTAAATATTCATAGATGACATATTCCTTAGTAAACCCATCGATGTAGACTAGTGTCTCTCACACCACAAGGATTCAAAATGAGCGCATGTAACCATGAACCTATATCAATACACAACATCATGGGAAACCTTGGTTTAGTTAATCCCTTGGGCTTAAATGCCCCCTACTTACACATAATTGACCCATCATTACCCCTAGTTAACCCATAATTGACCCCTAATTACCACCAATTACCCCCTAATTTACCCCTTATTAACCCCTAATTACCACAACTCATTACCCAATAATTACCCTTGAATGACCCTTGATTACCTGTAATTGATGATAAATTACCCTTAAATGGTCACTTATCAACCTTTAATTACCCTCCATTTACCCATAATTACCCATAAATGACCCCCAACTTTGTGCAAGGGCCGAGTCCATCACATAGGCCTTACAGAGGGGATTTTTTAGATTGTGAGTTGGATATGGTGGCCATATTGGGATATATAACACCATGGATAATTTATTACTACTAGGTCATGGTTTGGGATTAACCTATAGGGCCTAAGTTCATATAGTTTCCTTCAGGTCTCATGGGTCATGTGTAGCGCCCTAAACAACCGCACATGCCCTACACAAAAATTATTTAGCATGAGTGAGATATGTTAATCAGTTTGAGAATTAACATACCAAGGATGGTTCTTGATGCCCATGCCATGGTATAAGGACAAAAGGCAAGGCACTAAGTTGTAACATATATTTCTATGGGGCTCACATGCCATGTTTTGTCGCTTCGGGCATCACACATGCCCATAATACATAATCTTTAGACTCCAAGTTTGATATGATGGTGATTTCAAGGTTTGGAAGGCATGATATGTTTCTTAGGGATAAGGACATAGTTTGGTGCAAAATCCTAGGTTCTAAATCCATGGAATCTATCTCTAATACCTATATGTGATGTGTCGGGCCTTAAGACACAACATAGGCCATGCATAGGAAATATTTGACATGCGAGTAAGATGTGGTGTCACATTTAAAGGTTCAGTACACCAAGGATGGTTCTCATAACCCATGTCATGTTCTAGGGTGAATATCCATAGCTTTAGTCCATAACATGACACTTTTGGGTTCTACATAGGCCATCCACGAGGCCCTAGCCCATCCTTTCCTAGTGACAAGGATATGGTGGTCATTTTTAGGTTTGTCACATCATAGATGTTTATTGGTCACTAATCCATGGTTTGATATCAAAACCCATGTTGTTGGAATATAATATTTCTCTATGGGGCTCCTGTTATTTGCATAGTAACCCAAATCATGGCATGGGGCCCTTGTAGGGAATCCTTAGCCTACATATGAGTTATGTCCAACACGTCGAGGAGCGGAACACTAGGAATGGATGATGAGAACCATTCCATGGTAATATGAAAAAGTTAGGACCTTATATTGTAGCATTTTACTATGGATCTCATGGTCCATGTGTGTGGTCCCAACCCACCATATTGGCGGGGAATTCTTGGCCTATAAATGGGATATGGTGCTCATTTTGAATTTATAACACTAGACATGGTTCTTAGTGCATATGAAGTGGTTCAATGCTAAAATGTAGGGTATTATACCATAATATTGTTCTATGGGGATTGTGAGACATCCTTATGTCCCTTGGACGCTAGAGAGGTCCTGCAAAGGGGATCTTTGTCATGTGATCAGATATGATGACAATTTTGAGTTTGGCACATTTAGGATGGCTATCATAACTTTAGAAACAGTCCAAGGTCAAAATATAGAATAAAGTGATGATAGAATTTAGTAACCTGACACTGAATAACATGATGATATATAGAATTTAGTAACCTAAGACTGAATAAAGTGATGATAGAATTTATTAACCTAATATTGAATAAAGTTATGATGGCATTTAGTAACCTAATACATAATAAAGTGATGATAGAATTTAGTAACATCCTAACACCTTTGATCTAGGTCTTGTTCTAATCATCTATTTTGTAAATCTTTACAATAGGATTGAACACATTCAACCCACATCTATTAATGAGATGTATATCACCCCTCACATAAAATTTACTCCCATGAATATCCTTGTATTTTTAAGGAGCATGGTTCAAGCCATTGAGATTATGTTGGTAAATCTAAGGTGTACCAATGGTGTCCTTGGTGTCTATTGTAAACAACCATTTCTTTGAATCAATGTTATTCATCATGTTATCCCTTCTATGATACTTCTGCATGAATGAAAGGTTGCATAATGACAACAAAGCCTTCATCACAAATTTGATATCTTCCAAAAATTGTTCAATTATGGGGGGATTAGTTGCTTTTAACCCTCAGCTTTATTATCAATTTGTAACTCAAGTTATGCATATCTGTGTAAGTATTTATCATGATTAATTGCCATTTCTAAGCATTATAATGAATCTTGTAACGTCTAGACCATCAATGTGTAACCTTCAAACCCAGAAGAAAGAAGCAAAGCTATAACAACCAAAGCTAATCATATACGGACCATAGTTTTACAAGAGCAATGTAAATGTCTAAATTACACAATTTATACCCAATAGCAATGTGATAGTTCCAATACAAGTCTTTCTCCTCACCTTCCAAAGGAAGCAAGTGTTTTACAAAAACATCTAGAGCAAAAATCTAAACCAGGTGACCACCTAATTACCAATTCTTCCCTTTGTAAGAACATAGATATTGGATATCATTCATGCTAATAATGAAGTTAGTAATATCGTATTGATAGACTACACTTATAAACCCAACATAAAGCAATCATACAACACCATGAAATATACATAACTATCATTCCTTGAAACAATGCATAACAAGACTAATACGACCCCCACTGAGTTCAGGGAAAATATTCATTATAGTTTAAGCAAATCTAACCAAGGGTGGGAGATTACACCCAATCCTGAAATACTATGTCAAAATAAAAAATATATGCAAATGTGTAACTGAAATTCATTTTCCTTTTGACGACTTGTAGGACAAGGCATGGGAACCCCACGAATAAACTATACCACCTCCATAAATTTAAAGCAACTCAATAGAAAATGAGTTTAAAATATTTTCCAACAATATTGAGCCATCAAGTCACTTACAACTTCCAATTCGAGTGTTGAGCCACCAACGCATTAACATTGCCAATAAGATCTTTCTAACGAAAAATATGATTTAAAACATAATGGAAGGACAAGATATTGATCCCAGTAATTAATAAACAAAGAAACCTTTAATACGAATAGAAATCCAGAGCTAACCTATCAATATGCGACCTTTTCTTATGTGCACACATAATTTGCAATCATTATATCATAAGTTCAACAACCATTCCATACTACATGCCTACGGAGATGAAAAAAAGCATAGAAAATGCTAACACACGAACGTGTAATATTGATGTTATGTTACCAAAACTCCAGCTCGAATAATAAACCCCAGCTCGAATAATAAGCCACCGCCAACAAGGTCTAACAACTAGGAAGGAAGCACTCGATAAAACCCCCAAAAATGAAAAAATGGCCATATCGAATGCCATATGGCAAACCACATAGACCTTAAAACCTTAACCATACCAGTCATTTCCAATAACTCAACCATACCATCCATTTCCAATAGGGTCTCGAAACTTAGAAGTGAGAAGTCAATAAAACCCTAGGAAAATAAAGGATGAGCATCCATGGGACTACCCATAATCAACCAAATGTTGACACGCCATACCATACAGAAACAATGTTTAGAAGTTGTTTTTTACAATCACATACTTGGTAAAATTGCAGTGAGCTAAACTCTGCAGAAGCTAGATTTGACCAAAAATCTACAGAAGATGACGTTGACCGAGGCACTAAAATTTGAACAGGATGCTTTTAAGGAATTCAACTCCAAGAAAAAAATCAAGGTATACTGGCAACCGTAACAGAAGAACATTTACTTTGTCAACACTCAAAACATTCCTCGTGTCAGCAACACCAATGATGCACCATGGATTTGGGTTACAGTCAACAAAGTAAAAAAAGAACCCATCACAATAAAACCTCGCAACAACCACAGACCGCAGAAAATTCCATACAAGCGACCCCTCATACCTATCATTGTAGGACTTCGCACCAGCAACACACCACAAAAAACGTCACAAAAAAAGTTCTCACAAAGGAATATAGACATTCCAAAACAATGCATTCTAATGAAAATGAACCCCTAAGCACATTAAAAAACTAGCCACATGAAACATTAAATGCCCTCTTTAAACTAGACACCATTGGATGACCAACACCTCCAAACACAGAACACTGCAACACCATTACTAACCACAACCATTAAGGTCTTGCATGGTCAACTGGTGTCAGCATGACATTGCGTCCATTGACACATAACTCAATGCTAACGTGAGCCCCCATTGGCCAATGAGACCACAGACAAATGTGAACAAAAATTAATAAAAAAAACACACATAAAAACCCAAACTTCAACCTTGGTTTAACAAAAGTTAAAAAAAGTCCACCTGTTTGACCAAAACCAAACAATATATACCCCTTGCAATGATATAACAAGATCCACGTGGTGACAATGTCCCCGACATTACCACATGCTATTGCAAGTTAATGACAGTAAACTAAGCAATTTTGTAGTAACAAGGATTTTCAACCGATCACTTCAGTGACATGAAGATTCACAAATACTAGGAGGGAAATATGTTACTGGATGTTATTCCATTGGTTTGTGTATTCAATTAGAAGGGGAATACACCCTTAGAGATTAGCTTACGAGATTCTCTTTTATATGCACTTTGGTTGCAAGGAAATATTTATTTGTAAGCAACAGTAGACAACAAGGACAAGTCATGGTCACGAGTTTGCTTTATTCTTTATTCTTTACCACCATGCCCCTAATCTCATATAATATTAAAGTGCATTAGTACAACAATTTATAAAACTCCAAAAAAAACTATAAATATAAATCTAATTAAATTTAAACCATTTACATCTAGCTAGAAGTTGTAGGGTTTGTCAAAGCATTATGACATACATTTAAAAGAAAATTGTGGTATGACAATACTATATACATTTTAAGATTTATCAGTATAAAAACACCATTTTTATTGATAGCTTGGTTTTGGGAGCTTTTATTACACCTTGTCAAATTTTATCTATATTATCTATTAAGAGATAGTGAATTATGTCATTTGCATATATTTTAGAATATGAATAAAATGAAAAACCATTTTTTGTATCTTTATCATCAATCATCCATCTTGTATATTTATTAGTATGTCTATAAGGATTCTTAAATTTTTTATTATTCATTTATTTATTTAATAATATTTTTTATTTATTTATTATAATAATTAAATTCAATATATTCTTTATGTATAAGCAAACAACAAACCCAAATGATAACCATGCATCCAATTAAATGGATTTGCCCAAAACTCATATACTTTAGAATCTGATAAAAAAGAAGAAACACATTTTTCATCCTTTTTTTTTGTAAATAAAAGATGTATTACTGCTTAAAACCGGTTACAGTGGAGCCACAAAACCGTAGGCCCAAGACAACCCGCTCAAGATTCTTTCTTTCCCATTTACATTTAGTCTACTAGATGTTCCCCAATCCCAAAAACCGGGAGAGTTCCCACTGTGGAGATCTCAATCCCTGAAATACATACAGAGCTACCATTCTAAGTGCTGAAAGCATACAGATAACAAGACTAAACAGGCCTACAGGACGAATACATAGCCGCATAGACATAGACAGAAATACAAAAGAGATCCCGCTGGAGGCTCACGGATGCACCGAGGACCCTGGGTTTGGGCCTTCAAATTGGCTTCATCCTCCCGGACGCATAGCTGCTTTAACCCTGCGCACCTATGGAGTAGTGCAGATGTTCCTCCCACTGGCGCGGTGGCCAAACCCCCCCACCGAATGTTGCTCCATCCTCAGATGATACAATGCAATACCCAAGTAGGAATCAATCTGGTGCACCTTTTGATGCATGAGACGGCAGTCCCCGCTGAGAGCTTCGACCTTACTGCAAATATCCCGACATTCTTAAATGTGAACCTTCCAAACCTTGACAAGATCTTCATGTCCCTCCTTCTTTGCCATCACCTTTGCAAGCCTCTCCTCCACTTTTGCTGCTGCACTGAGGTTCGATTGGGTAACCAAATTCATGAGAACCCAGTATATCATCACCGGCATGTCATGGGCTGAGGCTCTTCCCGTAGTGGAGCCAGGGTTGAAGATCCATCCATCCACCTCCTCGCGGACCTCCTCAATCGGCATAGACTTCACCTGGTCCCAGAGCGCTTTTGCCACGTTCTACATGGCAATCCTGGAGATGAGAGGGATTCGGTCTTTGAAAGCCTCTACAGCTGCCTGAGCCTGCAATTGGGCCCTAGTCACCACTCTCTTCCCCTCCCGAATGATATCTTTAACTTTGCCTCGACTGACAGTCGATCCCATACTGCCCCCTGGTTTCCCCATACTACCTTGAGGCGGGGCCATCTTGTGCTTCACAGACTTACTCCTAACTAAAACACTCGGTTCTCCTTCTACCCACAGCGCCCACTCTAACCTTAACAGACTATCTCTAATGCTCCTCTAAACGTAGGTATTTGCACCTGCTACCTTCTTCGGATAAATAACCAACATTCCCATGAGTGCGTTAACGGTTATGACCCAGACAATGATGGCCCATATCCAGCCACCTTCTGACCCTGTACCTCGCACAGGATACAGTTTTAATGCCTTCATCATACCTGGTTCAGCAATCCGTGTGGATTCTGAACGACTATTCCTCTCATGACCTCCTTCGTACCCTGTCTTAATGGATAGATGATAATCCTGGATTACCATGATCTTAGGCCACATGAAAAACACGCGCTAAAGGAGTCGACTCATGGGAGGACCTTGCTGCCGCCTGTCCCTGCGACATTTCTCTCTCGCACTTCCCATCATCTGCCCCTTGTCACCCATATCTTGAGTGGCCAGTTGACGGCATCTAGGAATCCACTGCTCCCCCTAGAATTCTTCTAGTCGTCCCCTCTGACTGGCCCTAACATCAATGACATCGACGTTAGCCATTAAATCCGCCACCTGGTTTGCTTCTCTCCTGACATGGTGAAAAAAAAGCGCCAGATACGTCACTACCATGGATCGAAGGTCATCCAGCCTGCCAGCAAGGCACCAACTGGATGTCGCCTTCTCCGTTGATTTGCCATTAGCCATCTGTTGTGCCATTTGGATGAGGATCCTAGAATCTCCTTCTACTATCGCCGACAACCACCCATTCAAAATGATAATTTGAATTCCCTGGATCATCCCTTCCAGCTCAGCTGAGTTATTGGTGTCTATTCCTAACGAACCAAAAAAGACCTGAATAATTTCTCCATTATAGTTTCTACAGACCCCTCCATATCCTAAATCCCCTGGATTGCCTCTGGCCGCTCCATCAAAATTTACCTTTAAAACCAAACTCGGTGGAGGACACCATGACATCGGGCTCTCCACTCTGCAGGATTTGGGTTTTTGGAGTAGCTCATTGATGACCCCCCTATCCAGGCCCCATGCCTCTGCTATTCTCTTTTTTGGCCCTGCGAATTCCTTATCCTCATCACACCATTGCATACTGCGCATTGTCTCCATCAAGTTGGTTATTATGGTTTTCCAGGCTTCCTCATGAGAGTGTTGTTTTCCCCTAAAAATTATGTTGGTCTGTTCCTTCCAGATTACCCATATCACCGTTCCTGGAAAGGCTTGCCATAGAAAACGTAAGATGTTGTTTTTGAAAGCCTTGGGGTTCCAGTCTCTTAAGGTTTGATCCAGGTTCCCTATGCTTCTATTACTTTTCCTAAAGATTTGTGCTCCTTTGTCCCAAAGGTCAGAGGCAAATAAACACGCATGAAGAAGATGGCCCATGCTCTCCTCCTGGTTAGCACACATAACACACCGAGATGGCCCCTGAATCCCTCTGCGCCTCAGGTTTTCCCCTGTTAGGATTCTGCACCTAACCACAAGCCAACAAAAGGTGGCCACCTTTGGACAGGGATTGGAGGCCCATACCTTCTTCCAAATCTCATCTTCCTTCTCCTGCCCCCTTATTTTAATGTTATATAACTCTTTTATGCTAAATGTCCCCTTCTAAAAGTATCCCCATTTGAGTTTGTCATCCCCATTCCTGATCCGAACACATCGTTCTTGTAATTCCTCCCTAAAGGCTCTAATATCTTCTGCCAAAATTTGATTGTCCTGGTTGATCGGCATCATCCACTTTTGCCTACCGTCCTAAGGATTTCCTTCCCAATATTGATGAACCTTTTCTTTGCCTTCTTCTAAACATCTGATCCTGATATGCTGCCATTTTGGGTCAACCCCTAGCTTTGGGAGTTGATTCCAGGAGTCGTCCCAAAAGTTGGCAAGTTTTCCAAATTGAATTTCCGAGAAACTGTGCTCCTAGATCAATCTTTGGCCTTCCCTCGCCTTCTGTCATATGTGGGATCCCTGGGGGTCCCCATTTAATCACACCACCTGAGAGATTGGCCATCCCCTCGCATATTTAATGTGCCATATCTTGGCCCAAGGCTCCTGCTTATAATTGCACCACCTCCACCATATCTTGGCTCCCTGCACCTCCCCCACCACTTCGGGGTCTCTGAGGCCAATGCCCCCTTTCTCCTTAGGCATGCTTACCTTCTCCCAGCTAACAAGGGAAAATTTAGCTTTACTTTCTCTCCCAGCCCATAGGAAATTTCGTTGGATGCTTCTGATTTCCTTTAAAACTGACTTTGGAGCAAATAGGACTGAGAAGAGATACATCGGCATTACTTGGAGGACTAACTTGACCATCACTAACCTCCCAGGAAGGTTTAGGGGCTTGAGAACCCAACTCACCAATCTAGCCTTTACCCTGTCCAGCAGATCTTGCCAGGAAGCTTGCCTAATGATTCCTTGTCCCAAAGGGACCCCCAGATACTTAGTTGGCAGCATTCCTTTCTGAAATCCCAAAATTCTCCCAATGTTTCTTTGGGTTATGAGCAGAGTGTTGAAGAAAAATATCTCGGACTTCTCAGGGTTAACTTCAAGTCCTGACGCCTTGGTAAAGGTCACTACACTAGTTTTGTAGGCTCTCGCCTCTTGGACTGAAGGGTGCCCCATCAACATCGTGTCATCCACAAACTGTTGGTGAGTTTTCTTATCCATATCCTCATAGAATAATAGTCCTCTGATCCTCCCCTGCCCTGCCTGAGATTTGATGAATTTGCTTAGCCCTTTTGCAGCCAAAATGAAGAGAAATGGGGATAGGTGGTCTCCCTGTCTGATCCCCCTGGAAGGCGAGAAAAGCCTTGTCGGGGAGCCATTCAGGAGGATTGAGAAGAAAGGAGAGGATACCAGACCCATGACCCACTCCACCCATTCCTGACAGAATCCAAAAGCCTGAAGCACCCTCTCCAGATACTTCCAACTGAGCTTATAATAGGCTTTGGCTATATCCAGTTTGATAAGCATACCTGGGCTTCTAGTGCATTTTAGCGAGTGAATAGCTTCATGTACTGTGATAATACCATCATGGATTTGTCGTCCCTCAATGAAGCCTGATTGCTCCGGGCTAATGAGCCTCGCAAGTAGGGGTTTAATTCTGTTTTCTATGACTTTAGCAATTATCTTGTAAACCACATTACAGAGAGCTATGGGCCTAAACTTACTTGGAACATCCGCACCCTCACTCTTTGTAATTGGAGATAGGAAAGTTGCGTTGAAAGCTTTGAGCACTCCTCTACTTTTCCATGATTCCTCAACTATGTCCCAGACCTCCTCTTTGATCATGTCCCAGAATAAATGAAAGAAATTGGATGTGAACCCATCAGGGCCTAGAGCTTTCCCTTGAGCCATCTGCTGCATTACATCCTCGACCTCCTGCATGGATATAGGCTTGGTGAGGCTCTCATTGTCCTCCCTCGATACTGATCTAGGAATCAAAGATGTGATCCTGTCAATATCTTGTTCCCTCTCAATGTTGTCCTCTGTCATTATTTTCTTGAAATGGCTGACTAGCTCCTCCTCAATTTCCTCCCTAGTTGCCACTTGTGTCCCATTGGGCTTTTTAATATTGTATATCTTCGACCCCAGCCTATTGCTAACCGTAGAGCTATGGAAGAATTTGGTATTTTTGTCTCCCTCCCTCAGCCATTTGAAACATGACTTCTATTTCCAGAATATTTCCTCCTATCTCTCCCTGGCTTCTCGTTGGGCACAAAGGTCTTTCTCCTTTTCTTTCAGCTCCAGGTCCCACCCAGATTCCATCCCTTTTTGCTGGATGAGATTTATTTCCTGAACAATCCTTTTTTTGTCCTCAAATATGTTGCCAAAGTTTTCCTTGTTCCATGTATGGATCTTGGTCTTTAGTGCCTTGAGCTTCTATTGGAAGTTGTACATCCTTGTCCCCCCTAGTTCATCCATCTCTTACCACCACTGTTCTACTAGACCCTTGAAGTACTTGTGTTCTAGCCAGAACTGTTCAAAGCGGAAAGGTTTATGCATTCGAGTCCCTGCCCCATCCCATCTTAGACACACGGGCCAATGGTCAAAGCTAGTCGTTGGGATCACATTCGCCCTAATCTCCCATGTGCCCCTAACCATATTCTCTGTCGCCAGGAATCGATCTAATCTCAAGGCAACCAAATGGTCTCCTCCTCTCCTATTGTTCCAAGTAAACCACCCATCCCTAGTTTCTAAGTCCACTAGGGTGCTTTGCGCTAGGGCTTCCTGAAATTCCTCCTGATATTTGTCCAGCATACTCCTTCCCCCCTTCTTTTCTCGGAGAGATGTTATCGGATTAAAATCCCCACCTATAATCCAGTTTCCTTCCTTGGCCATTGCACAGAGCCAGCGCAAGTGATGAACAAACGCCTACTTTTGTGGGAAGGTACTCGTCCCGTATACATTCACAATCGTCCCTCTGATTTCTGTTCCTAAGATTTGGAACTCTGCTAATAGGGAGAAATGACCAGCTCTCCACTCCAACAGATCCACCACTATGGGTTGCCATAAAATGGCCATCCCCCTTTCGAGCCGTCTGCATCTGATGCCATAACCTTACTACCTTTCCATATCTTTTGCCCTATTTTCTTGCATTGTCTCAAAACTACACTTGGTTTCTTGCAAAAAGAGAATGTCTGGTTTTTTCCTACTTTATCTTCCTAGCTAGGGTTCTAATATTCCTTGGGTGGTTACACCCCCTGATATTCCAGGTAACTATCTTCATAGGGTAACTTTACTTACTTCAGAGAAGGCTGCCTTGATCGTGGGACATTGGCTTAATTCGATTAGCTTGACTCCAATTTCTGCTATCCTCTGCTTGTTCATTTTTCGACCTCTCTTCTAATCCTCTTCCGGCGTTTTCCTCTTGTTGCCCTTCTGCCCCTCCACACTTATCCCCAAATCCTTGTTCGCTTTAGATCGGATAATAGCCTATTGCAAAAGTTCAATCTGATCTCGGGATACATAGCCCGAGCCTGCTTTCCTACATTCTTCTTCCAGTGCATCCAGATCCAGATCTCCAAGTTCCATGTATTCGGCTTCGTCTTCTTCCATGATGATTGGCATGTTGCCACTGTTGTTCTCATCAGCTGCCTACTTCATCTCGGACTCCTGGGCTTTGGGTGAATCTCCTTCTTATTTCACTTGATCCTCTTCCACTTCCTCCAAGACCTGGAACGGGTTTGAAGAGCTCGGGGGTTTTCCAGATCCTTCCTTACGTGCTCTCTGCCCTCCATTATTCCTGCCCCTCCTCCTATTTTTGACCTATGTGAATCCATCGTTTGCTGGTGTCTCCTCCTGATCTTGTGCTTTATTCTCCTGACTCCCTTGTGGGAAATTCCTCCCAAAATGGCCATACTCATGGCAAATCCTGCACCAGAAAGACAACTGCTCATAGTCAATTTGTTGGATCCATTCCTTATCATCCCAATTCAGGCTTATTGCTTCAGGGAGGTCCTTTGAGAGATCCATATACACACAGATTTGTGCAAACATGGTATAAGTCTGGAGCCTAGTTTTCTCAACAACTTTCACAAATTCCCCAATTGAGTTCCCAATATCACGTAGGACATCCATATCCCAGTATTCCCTGGGAAGACCCACCAGGTGAATCCACACCGGGGCTGCTGTCATATCCTTTGATTCAAGGTTGAATCGTTCCTTCCATGGCCGGAGGTAAAGCCCTACTGAGAAGAAAAAATATGGCCCTCCTTCCAAGATCCTGTCACGATCTTCCTGATTGAAGAAGATGATGATGAAAAAACCCTTCGCGCCCAACTGTAGGTCATAGTGACCCTTTGGGCTCCATGTACTCTGAATCCATCGAACACGGCCTTTCTCCCTGGGCCAGATCCCCATGAATTTCCCAATTAATGCCTTCTCCTTCCACATCTCTATTTTCCTTCGGATCGATTCTGATCGGATTTGGATCATCGGGATCGTTTGTGCCCTCAGGAGGCATCCTCCCACGCCCGATCTCCTACCCTCACCTGCCCCTCTTTGTCTCCATTACTTCCCGTCGACCCTCGGTTCCGCATTGTGGCCGTTGACATGCCTGTACAGGGGCGTTCGCAGCCCCCACCCCGCGTGAGCCAAGCACATATCGCTTCGGCACTTTCCCTTCTCCCCGCACCATAAAAAAATCAAACCCCCATCCCAATACAAAAATATAAATCCACATTTTTCATCCTTATCATCAATTACACATTTTATATTTCAATAGACATTACTTTAAATGCACACATATAGTTCAAATCCAATTCTTTTTTGTTTGTTGCTTAAGTGCCCTACGACTTGTTGGGTGAACCTTTGGTCTGAGAAACTACGACCAAGGGGCATCTAAGCTGTCAAAATCACCTCAGGATCGCACGTGGCCTTGTTAGGATTATTAATCCTCCCTTGTCCAATTTAGTCATATGTATAAATCAAGAGCCATGTCTAAATTAGGAGTCCATCCAGTCTATTTTTAGTCACTAGCACCATTGGGTCCACTTGGCCTAATTGGGGCACATGTTCCAGTTACTAAAGTGTGGGGAACACTAATTGAGGCCTACTGCCACTGATTGCACTTGCATGCATCAGTTTAGGAGCCTCCTAGATAAATCCCTACAATTTAGGAGCCACTGGGAGTGCCGATACCAACCTTCATCAGTTGAGTTCAGTTAGTGACTAGTCAAGATGAGTTAGGAGTTAGTTACATTTAGTTAGTGCTAGGTTTGCATGGCTGCATGCAAGAGAGGTGCATTCCTCACCTACCACAGTCAATTAGCCTTAGTTAACACTTAATTAGACACTTGAGTTGTGTTTTAGAACTCCGATGAACTCCGATAATGGTTTAGACAAGGTTAGTTAACTATTGAGTCCTCCAATAATGATTTAGTCAAGTAGAGTCTAATCAATTCGAAGTTCCTCATGTGGATTCGAATTGCATGTGGCTATTTAGCCATTGTATTACATTGTAATTGATCATCTAATTACTTTTTTATTAATGAAAGCATTCACAGTTGCAATCCATTTTTGCACTGTTTCATTCTTCAATTGCTGAGTAAATTGTGTGATCTATTTTGTGAGTTGTGTGTTTGTCCACAGATCTATGTGCTCAATTTAATATGGTATCAGAGCCTTGGTAAACAAGGCACTTCTCCTCCTCAGATCTCCAGCTAGATCATTTTTTTGAGCAATTTGCTCCATTCCTACTCTACACCAGAAGCAGAAGGTTTACCACTTAATACCCCAAGTTAAGGAATTGTTGATCAAGCTTGCTTGATCAATTATGCTGGGTGTGATGAAAACCTGAAATGTGCAGGTAGTCGACCTTATTTTGTATGTTTGATTGTGTGATTTATAGGTTATCATCTCTTCTCATTGCATTCACTACAAGCAGCTCTTTCCCCTCACTACATTTGCTACAACAGCTCAGTTCTCTTTACTGCATTGAAAATGGCCCATCCAGTAGAGCCGCTCACTTCCTTCAACTACCACCAGTGGGAGGAGGACATGGAGGGACTGCTTCGCACAAAGAAGCTCTTCAGACTCATAGAAGAGATAGAGGTAGAGTCAATTCTTAATAATGAAAAAGAAAAGTACTTTAATCGGCTTGATGAAGCTTTTGGATACTTGTCCCTCTCAATCTCTCGAGGTCTTCGCTTCCACATCAAAGGATTGAAGATTCCCAAGGAGATTTGGGACAAGCTTGCTTCCTTATTTGATAAGCAGGATGAGATGAGGGTCCATCAGCTCGAAAATGAGTTGATCTCTCTTAATCCATCCAACTTCGAAACAAGCTCGATTTTTTTACAAAATTCAAGAACCTGATATACCAGTTGAAGCAATGCAAGGTGGAAGGAGGATGATCAGCTCTTCCTTTCCATTCTCTCAAAACTCAATGCAAACTACTCAGTCTTTGTATCAAACTTTAAAACAGTGAAGCTCACCACTCCAAATTGGAATATGCCCACTGTTGGTGCTTTCATACAATCTCTCACTTATGAGAATGACAAGTTGATCCAAATGGGGATCATTTGATCTCCAAAAGATCAAGCACTGGTTGCAACAGGAGGTAAGGTAGCAAATGACAAAGGGAAGTAAAGAGATGAGTCTCCTGTGAATAAATAGCAGTCAAATGAGCCTTCAGGTTCGAAGAGAAGCAAGAAGAATGGCAAAGGGAAGACCTTTTGTTCCTACTGTGGAAGGGGCTTTCATCCAGATAGCTCCTGCATGAGAAGACAAATTGATGAAATGACTCTTCTTCTGAAGAAACATAACATTATTGCACCTACTAGCGTAAGGAAGGCTAACCAGAGAGAAGAAATAGAAGACACATAAGACACTGAAGATTGCTTCGAAAGAGGTCATGCACTAAAGGCCAGCTGCTCAACAACACATGTCTTCCTCATTGATTCTGGAGCTTCCAATCATATGGTTGCATCCAGAGAATCATTCTCTTCTTTACAGTCTTTTGATGGTCCTAGTATTCAGTTGGGAAATAATAGTAAAGTTCAAACCAAAGGGAAGGGCTCTATCAAGCTTGAACATGGAAGGTTCAAAGATGTGCTCTATGTTCCCTCCCTAGCTTCAAACATGTTATCTGTATACCAAATGACTCATACTGGCTCTCCAAAGCGAGTGATCTTTGGTCCTGACTCAGTGGAGATCACAGATATCTCTACTGGGAACATCAAAGCGAAGGGTGTTGCAAATCATGCCTCCAAGGCATATGAGTTCTCACACTTCATGCCTTTTTCAGAACCAGTGCACTCTCAAAGGGAGGGTAAAAACATTCCATCTCCTTTTCTTGCATTTTCCACTAGTATTGCAGAACCAATTGTGTCAGTTCATGAGATTAAGATTCATTCAGCTTCAGATTCAGTCCCTACTTCCAAGTAGGAATCTAGGAAGATGACTAGAAATCCATCTGACATTTAGAAGACAGAGAAGCTTGCGATATGTCATGCAATCTTACCTCCTTCAGAGAGATGCAACAAATTGCTTGTAAGATGTCACATGGCAAGGTTTGATCAGTCACACTGCCTTTAGGAGAATAGAGTGGATGATACACCTCTTCAGCCAGAAAGAGGCAAAGGTTACATTCCTCCTTCCTTCCATCAACATTTTGGGACAAGAAGAAGAAGTCTACATGCCAGGCCCTAGAATACTTGTGCACATAACACCATTCACGTTGCTTCGCTACATCACAAAGATGAAGGTTGCAGCAATATATTTCCAAGTTTTTCAAACTTGAATCCAAATTCTATCTGCTTAGATAGAGGGGGGGATTTTTTCCCATGTGGTTTTTTCCCCAGCTCCTTGCATTGAGCAGTTACTTTACTTTACTTGATGTAATGGGTGACCTATGGTCTTAGTTACCAAGGCCCACAGATTGTCCAAGTTAGCATTAAGGGGGGTGTTAGGATTATTAATCCTCCCTTGTCCAATTTGGTCATATGTCTAAATCAAGAGTCATGTCTAAATCGGGAGTCCATCTAGTCTATTTTTAGTCACTAGCACCATTGGGTCCACTTGGCCTGATTGGGGCACTTGTTCCAGTTACTAAAGTGTGGGGAATACTAATTGAGGCCCACTTCCACTGATTGCACTTGCATGCATCAGTTTAGGATCCTCCTAGATCAATCCCTACAATTTAGGAGCCACTGGGAGTGTCGATACCAACCTTCATCAGTTGAGTTCAATTAGTGACTAGTCAAGTTGAGTTAGGAGTCAGTTACATTCATTTCTAGTCCTCTACATTCAGTTAGCGCTAGGTTTGCATTATTGCATGCAGGAGAGGCGCATTCCTCACCTACCACAGTTAGTTAGCCTTAGTTAACACTGAATTAGACACTTGAGTTGTGTTTTAGAACTCCGATGAACTCCGATAATGGTTTAGACAAGGTCAGTTAACTATTGAGTCCTCCGATAATGATTTAGACAAGGTCTTAGTTACCTATAGTCAAGTAGAGTCTAATCAATTCGAATTTCCTCATGTGGATTTGAATTGCATGTGGCTATTTAGCCATTGCATTACATTGTAATTGATCATCTAATTACTTTTTGATTAATGAAAGCATTCACAGTTGCAAGCCATTTTTGCAAGCATTTTTGCATTGTTTCATTCTTCAATTGCTGAGTAAATTGTGTGATCTATTTTGTGAGTTGTGTGTTTGTCCACAGATCTATGTGCTCAATTTAAGAAGCCTGACCGCACCAACCCTTAGCATGGTTGGATTTAAATGTCGCCTTCTAGGAGCAGTGGGTTTTGATTCTGGGCCACCAAGCAAACGAAACCCCTATCGACCGTTTGCTCTACTGAAATTTGACAGTACAAATCCAATTCTTTTTTTCTTGGGTATTTAACTTTTATAAAATGATTAATTCAAAATCATATAAAAACATAAATTTGAAATATATATAATTTTTAATATTAAAATATAGTTTTTATGTATATTTTATATTTTCCATACGTATATTCAATATTCAATATGTAAAAAATGGTAAAGCCGAAATAACACATATGTTTTGTATTTTCTTTCATTTGTGGCTAAGAAATGGTAAAGCAGATCATTGATGTTCCAATTCCAACTTTGAATTTAAGTCTAACAATTTATTATGATCGTCGATACAAAGGAGAAATAAATTTTGAGAATTGTTCCACATGAATCCATTGACATGGATGCTTGTATATGTTTGTCATGTTAATGAGTTGTTTATGTTTTAATTGTTGGAGAAAACTCTATTGGAAACAACAATTATGAACAACTCGCACAATTAAACTCTCAAATTGAAACTAAACATATAGCATTTCAAACCAGGAATAAATCCACAATCAAATATCGACAAGATATATATATTTTTATTTCTAGAGCATTAAATGGATTGTATAAATTATATCTGTGGACCAAAAATAAATGACTAAAATTAAGAATTCCAAGGATTAAATCTTCCAGAAATCGTTTGAGTTTATAAGATTGCATTGATGATTAAGGCCAGTTAGTAATTACTGTTGAGGATTAAATTTCCCATAAATCGTTTGAATTTATAAGATTTCATTGAGGATTAAAGCCAATTAGTAATTGATGTTATATGCATGGAACCTGCATATAATTTTGAATCGAAATCTTATGGAGCATGTTGAAGAATGCACCAAACTCCTTCAGAGCAATGTCCCATTGGAGAGTAAAAGATTGAAATTGTATTATTTAGGTTTTAAGAGTTTGGTGATTGAGAACAACAAGGCTGAGGAAATATTTATTGTACTTTCTGAGTGTTGTTGGTCTCATAACATAAGATCGGGCATTTAAGCATCTTCATAAGCCAATGCATATGTTATCCATATTACACACTGCATTGTCACAGTCTCCCCATTCCAACATTCCCTAGGTAATATGCATAGCGTTCAATATGAATTAACCCATTCAACATTGAGTACTAAATTAACTAGCCATTCTGGTAGCGAGTTGTAGGGAGTGTAGTGTTTTGATTTAAAACAATGTACTACAAGTTGAACTCAATGTGTAGTGGAGATACTATAGGTGGCTATCCAATATATTCGACCTTTCAGATGATTTTGACAAGGGCTCCTCCCTTTACTTTGAGGTCTCCCCTGAATACATATCCTATGGGTGTTTCCCTCAGTCATCAATACTTGCAGGTTCTTACATTTTCTTTTCAATTTGAAGCAACACTCTATCATATGACCGACCTTCTTGCAGTACTTGTAGAAGATAGAGGTACCTCGACCATTTGAAGAAGAACCACTTCGCCCACGTCCATTAATACAACCACGACCACGTCCGTGTTAAGCCTGAAGTGCAGCATGGTCCACCTCTGCAGGTTGAGTGTCAACTCCCATTGACGTCATCTGTTCTCCATATTAACAATATAAGGAAGGACCTCCTTAAGAGAATGAACAAACTTAAGAAGAAGCTTCCCTTTGGCAACATCAAAGCGACAAAAGCAATCGATGGCACCCTTCCTATCCTAGGGAGATGTCTTGAAATGCATTCTTCAGTAAATAAACATAAGTTTAAGTCCCCACAATGAGACTTTTGCCTACCGCATATAAATATCCCTACCAGCTAGAATAGGATAGTCGTCAATATCGAGATGATCAGTACCCCATTCTCATCATGCAACAACAATCATAGTTACTCATCATAGCCATCTATCGTAATGGATATAATCTATATACCCCACAGGACCTAATAGAATCCATCCAAACGAAGCAAATCATAGCGCAAATCCAAGAACCTATAGCTCGTCCGACACCTACAAGCTCAATCAATCGCATATAATCTGTTATGGGGCCAGGGAACTACCTAATGTCAGGACCCATCCAAATTCTTATGGGACCTATCTAAACGAAGTGAACCGATCCGAACAAATCAATCATTCCAAAACGATTGTTTACTTATGCCATCCGAACCAATCACCAGTTGCATGCTTATTGATCCTAACCAATTACTGATTCACCAAGGCAAGCAACGCAAAGATTATATAATCTATCTACATCCACTGAAGGACACGACTTAACGAAGGTGTGCAGGCCTCGCCTTACCCTGACATGACCTGCTGGGCATTTGAAAGTGGTCTTAATTAATTAATGCGCTTCTGCAGTGCCATGATTTTAATAAATGCATGATGATCTCATCCTGCCGCCACGTTTTGGGCACCATTAGATCATGGGTACAAACCAACCCCATTTAAGAAAAATGGTTAGTAAAATAATATAAAAATTAGAAACTATAGTCATGACTTTAGAAAACTTAATGCCACCCACATGAATAATACCACTTTCCTGAAAACTATATGATTACATAGGTTCAAATATAAAATTCCACACACATACATATAATTTAATAAATTTATATTATTATTAATATTATGGGCTAACTAAAATTTGGCTGAAATTGTTATTACAAGTATTCAAATAGCAATTTAGTCAATCTTAGTCATTTTAAAATAGAGAATTTAGTTTAAGATAGGTAATCCCGATTGCTAAAATTACAAAATTGCTAAAATAACAATTTCCAAAAACAACTGACCTATTCATATTCATAAAAACAAAAGAAATGTACATAACATCAAAAACTTGTTACCGGGGCTTTTAAACTAACAGACTAAGTCCAATGTATCAAAAATACTGAAGTTAAGGTTTTTAGAGAAATAAAACAGTTTTGCTCTTTCTAAATCTATATACTTCAAGTGACATATTACAAATTAAATTTAAAAACTGACTCTAGACAAACTTAAAAATAACAAATTTAAAAAACAGGAAAACCCAACCCAAAAAAACTGTAAATTAGAGAAAATTTGAGATGATAATGGGCAAGGTATTTTAGTTTTCTTTTATCCTACTCGGTCAATTTTTTTCAGAGGAAAAAATACCAGTCTTTGATATTCATAGAATCAAAAAGACATATTATACATGCTTTGACAGCCCGGACAGACCACAACTATTCGCCGGTCATCTGATATTCATCATCACTTACAACCAAAACAGGTGAGATCCACCACATCTACCTGTTCAAATATCATGCAATACATAGCAGCAACATACAATCAGCAAAGCATAAAGACAAAACAGCCG
>LPNX010661300.1:564919-614603 GCA_001517045.1 Pseudotsuga menziesii | reverse complement strand
GCTGATAGTAGGCACATAGTTAATAATCGGCTTCCAATGCTCGGTCGCCCAGGCAATCCACTGTTTCTTGTCCAGGGAGGCATATTCGAGCCGCCCAATGAGGGCCCATGAACACAGTACCGAAACCCTGTCAAGATAAACATCCCTACCAACCACAAAGTTGAGTTTACCCTCCCGAGCTTTGAGAGCAATCTTCTTCCGTTGCCTCCGAAACCTGTCAGCGTCCCGGCCGCTATTACCCAATGACGGCCGTTTCATATATACCAGAGGGGTGGCACAGATAAAACCCTAAGGGTTAAAAACAAAACGCGGTCAAATAATGGAACCCGAAAGATAAGTCCACCGCGCAGAGCCCCACACAAAGGAGAATGTAAATAAGATCCAAATTGAGACACCCAATAGAACAGAGCCTGGAGGGTGTAAGCTCCGTTCCAAAAAAACCCCGACACCACTCAGGAATGGCATGAAAAAGACAGAAGAAAGTCTAAAAACAGACAAAGGCAATCACGTGGAGGCAGCGCACGTGCCTAAAAACCAGTACCCACAAAAACACGGATACAGAAACCCTCGCATATGACAAACATGCGAACATTGGCAGCCGCGACGTAGATAGTCAAGTACAATAGCAGCCAGATCCTAGCATGAGCAGCAGAAGCTTCTAGAGGTATAAAACAGCAATGGTGGCCAAAAAAACATCCAAAGCAACCCTACATGAGCGAGAAACCGGAGAAAAAAACTGCCAATTGCCTTAAACCCAGAAAATTAAACTTCCCACTTGTTTTATGCTGGTTGGTACTAGTCCTCAGCAATGAGGATGGACTCCAGCCGGCAGTTGGACAGGGTAGTGAGAGCCGTTGCTCAAAAAAACAAGATAAATGCAACAAATGCCAAAATGCAAGCCAGGGTGGCAAGAAAACAAGGCAGACGTAAGATGCCGACCCGGTAAGCAAGAAAAGCCAGACCCATGACACCCACCCAGATAGAAACCTCCAGAAATCGCATAAAGAGAAACCAACCTAACCAAGTAACGGCCATATCCAGAAATACCTTAATGCCAGTGCCCTGACCCGAGACGAGAGCTCCAGATTACTCCGCATATAGCACAGAGAACGCCATGAAAACCCTTGAACGCGGACGCCATGGAAACCCTCATCGACCATTGCATAGAATTATTCTGGCCAACGATTACCTTTAAGGTAATTATTCATACATCACTTTTTTATAATAAGAACAAAGGCTGGTATTTTTTCTCTGAAACATCTATCGTTACTTTAGCATAAATTATCTTTGTCTAATGGATCTTTGATCTTTTCCTTTTAAAATTAAATTCGCTCTGGTCAGCCGTAAAAGCTTAGCTGTAAAAGAGCAACCAGTCACAGTCACAGTCACATCGTGATAAAGAACAGCCGACAAAAACGTCCTTGGAATCTTGACTGTAAATCGTCCACCAATCCTCCAATGTATATCTCACACTTGACAGCATGGCAGCAATCCAATCCCACAGTCCCTTCATAGGATTCTGTACGAAAGCTCATGTGTATCTGCCTCTTCACAGGATTCCAGGTCTATGCAAGTTCTTGGTAGTTTCTTTCACTCTGTGTATCTGCCTATATTAAAAGCCCATAGATGTGGTTCCTTCCACTGTGTTTTCCATTCAGTCCCTTCTCTGTAAACTCTGGTCGTTTTCTCTTGCAATTCCAGTCCTCCGGGTTCTGCTCAACAATATTCAGCAACATGTCGACGAGCTGTTTCAGCGAAAGGCTGTCATTGGTGAGGCTAATGCAAGGCGATTGGAATGAAGTGAAGGCAACCCCGCAAACGGCCGATTGGAATGAAGTGAAGGCAACCGCGCCTGCGGGCGATTGGAATGAAGTGGAGGCAACCCCCCCGCCTGCGGAACCTCTGCCTGCGGAAGCCTCGCCCAGGAGCGAGTTGACAGTCTCATACTTTGAGGATGTCGTGCCAGAAGCCTCAAGCCGCGAGTCGTTCTCATACAACAGCCGCGAAGTCACAAGTTACCACTGCTCAAGCTGCATAGATGATTCATACAAGCAAGAAATCCGACCCCAGCTGGACGTAATTGACAGGCTGCGGAGTATGGATATTAACAAGGAGGGTATAGAACTCCCCACCATAGTTGTGGTTGGAGACCAGTCCAGCGGAAAATCAAGCGTTCTCGAATCCCTAGCAGGGATCAAGCTCCCCAGAGGTGATGGGATTTGTACGCGAGTTCCGCTCGTTATGCGCCTCAAAAGCTGCAAAGACGAATCGCAAGCTTCAATATCTATTGATTACTCTGGCAAGGATCGCGGGCCGGAGCGAATAGAAGAATCCGAGATAACAGAAAAAATAAAATATGCTACAAAGGTTATCGCGGGAGATGGCTATGGCATAAGTGACACCCCGATAACGCTTGAGGTTGTAAGAGAGGGAGCGCCAGATTTGACAATGGTGGACTTGCCAGGTATAACCCGGGTGGCCATAGCAGGCCAGCCCCCGGATATACACGAAGAAATTTGTGAAATCATTATGCGTTACATAAAACCAGAGGCGAGTATTATACTGAATGTCATATCGGCAGATGTGGATTTCTCCACCTGCGAATCAATCAAGTTGTCGAAGCTTGTGGACGAGCGCGGCGAGCGAACTCTGGCCGTGGTGACGAAATGCGACCGGACGCCGGATGGGCTTCGGGAAAGGGTGACTATGAACGCTGTCGGCATACGCCTCGGCTTCGTCTGCGTGGTAAATGGCGTCGGCAACGAAACATACGAGAATGCGAGGAAAAAAGAGAAAGTATTGTTCGACAGCCATCCGAAGCTAAAGCATATCGAGAAATCCATGGTTGGGATCCCTGTTTTGGCTACAAAACTGATGCAAATTCAAGGGAGAAGCATCAACAAATCGCTGCCGACTGTAATCAAGAAAATAGCCTCCATGCTCTCTGAACGGCAGACGGAGCTGACCAATCTTCCTCAGCATTTGTGCAGTCCAGGCGAGGCCAATGTGCTGTTTTACAAGCGGCTCAAATCAATGGAGGAAAGCCTTAATAAAATTCTGATAGAAGGGGATTTCAAGGAGTTTGAAGATGACCGGCAGATGCACTGCACGGCTCGGCTGTGGGACATGTTTGAGGGTTACTACACTGATCTCCGCAACACCGGCTCCATGAGTGAAAAGTTTCTGGCAAAGGAAACAGAGATGCTGGATGAGGCAAAGGGCGTTGGGCTTTCCAACTTCTTGTCGCGCCCAGTTTTCAAGAACCTGTTGCGGAGTCTGGTGGACGAGATCGCCGAGAGGAGCTTGGAGCTGGTTGTCAAGGTATGGGAATACATGGAAATTGTCATATTGCGAGTCATTGACTGTTATTGTAAATTCCATCCACGGCTGCACGCCGAGGCGCGAAGAGTTGTGGAGGATCTTGTGGTGAAAAAGAAGAATGCCTGCGAGGAGTATGTGACGGAGACTATCGAGATGGAGAAACTGATGGATTCAACTCTAAGTCCTTCATACATTGAAGAATATGGGAGGCTTCTCACTCATAAGACCAACTTCATTGATAGACTGAGTTATGCCAGTCGTAGCGGTTTCACCACTGTTGAACTGGATGGAATTGATGTGGATGTATCTGAGATTTTGGATTTTCCTGCTGACCGTGTGAAGCAGGCCTATGATATGCAGATGAGCTTGATGGCTTACTGGAGGGTGGTTACTCTCAGGATGGGCGACGGGATTCCCTTGCGTCTCCAATTTGCTTGCAAAAAACTGGTGATGACTGAGTTTACCAGTGAGATTCTCACACAGGTGGGAGGTCCCGGCTTTGATTCCATGGAGCAAATAATGGAAGAGAGCCCTGAGGTTGCAAATAAGAGGAGCAGCTTGACCAGCAGCATTGGTATGCTCACAGAATCCAAGAAAGCCGTTGAGAGTATCCTGGATCGGACTGCAAAGGTTTAAGATTGGATTAGCTTCTTCTTTTTCGAGATTATCATATAGTCAATAGCAGTGATCTTTCTGTCCTGGATTGCTGTTTTTGAACGTTTTTCTATCATATTAATGTATGTAGCTTTTTAGCTTGTTCGGTTTCCTTGGCTTCAGTTCATATGAAGGTTCTGTCAGCGCATATTAATGTATCTAGCTTTTTAGTCTGTTCGGTTTCCTTAGCTTCAGTTCATATGAAGGTTCTGTCAGGGTTTACTAAATATGGTAATAAAGAATATATGAATAATAGATGGCTGTAAATTCACTTTTGCTGCAAACAATTAAGGATGTCTTTTAGGAAAACAATTCAGTTTTGTGTAAATGCCAACAATTAAGGATGTTTTTTCAAGGATTACAATTTCTGATGACAAGATTATACAGCTGAAGCCAAAAGGAATGTCCCCAAATTCAGCCATTTTGACAATGAGTTAGAATACTCTATTTCTGTTTTGAAGTAGGCCATTTTGACAGGAAGTGAGAATACTCAATTTCTGTTTTGAAGCATTGTGTCATTTCACAATAGCGAACCCACTATATGACCAATTTCATTAGATTTGGTTTGTTTCCAGCACTCTGTCATCTCATATTTAGAATTTTATAGCGCGTAGGATAAACAGCAATCAAAACGTCTTGTTATTTTGGTGTTTTTTTCCATTATTTTCATAAAAATTGTATGACGGAATTACAGTTTTTGTAATTTTGCTATTTGAAAATTAGGATCATGGTTTTTTTTTAAGATAAAATAGCAGATATTAAAACTACCAAAATCATCAAAATCACGATTTGAACCATCGAAAATGCATTTTCAATAGTTATTATGTTGCAGGATTCCAAGAGGCATTTTGGTCGTGGATATACTGCTCCCAGATATAGTGCTCAATTTCATTAGATTTGGTTTGTTTCAAGCACCATGTCATCCCATGTTGTTGGCGATCTTTTAAAAATAGCAAAATGTGAATTCACTATATGCCTAATTTATTAGGCTTGGTTTTATTTTAGTCTATCTTTATTGTAAATAGGTCAAAAATAAAGTTTAAAATTGGGTTTGGAAGGTATCAAAATTGGATTTTATGAAATCATAAAAATCTAAAAAAAAAAATAAATAATAAATTTTGTATTTGAGTAATATTTGAAAATTGAAAAAAACCAAATTTCTATTAAATTTCAAAATATATATAAAATAAGTCAAACATTTTTTATACAAAATATTAAATACTTTAAAATTTTAAAATATATATAAAATATATCAAACATTTTTTAAACAAAATATTAAATGTTTTTAGTAACAATTTAAATTGGGTTGTGGCCAATTTAGCTGGAGTCTGTATTTGGATCAGTGAACATCACTTTCTCTCCATTAAGTTGGGTTGTGGCCACAGTACCAATACTAGGGCTGAACTCTTGGCTCTTTGGGCATCACTTTACATTGCTAAAGACATTGGGTTACCATACCTTCATGTTTTTGGCAATTCCACTGTGATTATAAATTGGGCAAAAAATGAATCCACACTTTCTTTGGTGAACTTAGATGCATGGTGCTTACACACTAAGAATCTTATATCTGGGTTCACACATGTGGATTTCTGTCATGTTTATAGAGAACATAACAAGAGGGTAGATACACTATCCAAGGAGGGGCTTTTGATGACTGTGGGCAGGCTTGCTCTCTTTGAAACTTGTGAAGAAAAAGTGTACAAGGAGGTCACACTTCAGATTTTTTGAGAGCTTTGCTCTGGTTTTTTGATGTTATTAATCTCTTGACTCCTGCTGAGAGGTTTTTGGTTGAGGTGATTTTTATATCTTTGGATTTGGTGAGTATTACCTGCTCCGCTTGGATAGTGTCTCTGGACTCTTCATATTTTCTCTAGGGACTGAGATGACAGACGACTATATGTTATTTATGAGAGGTACATTATTGTATATGATGCCCAGATTCCGATAGTGTAGTCTTTTGATTGTTTTGCTTGTTTTTACTACTCTTCTATATCATTTTTGTTGGGCCCAGCTTTGTTTGGGTGGCTGTTTTGATAACTTGATGATGTAACAAATTCCTTTGATTCTAATGAATAGCAAAATCGACTGAAAAAAAAACAATTTAAATATGCTTTCATACAATGATATAGTATATAACTATAAAAAATTACTAAACATATTTAATAGTGATTTTTCAGATCTTTTACAATGGGTTGCATATCATTTACACTTTTTACAAAGATCAAGTCTAGACACAATTAGTCTAAAATGTACTTGTCATTTGCATCTTCATACTTACAAGTCTTTGTAAAACTATAGTTTTTTTCAACATTATAGACATGTATTTCCTTAGAATCATTCATAATAAACAAGTTTCTAAAATCCTAAACACCATTAGACTTGTTCCAAACTTGGTGGGTGGGTTGTTACTCAATTTGTTGTTGCCATTCACATATTATCCATTTTATTCAATAAATCTAAGACTAACATTCACATGTCATACATTTTTTTATTTTACTAGAAGGGAGGTTGTTTGAATTAATTGAGCATGTGTGAGCTAACATTATATTCAAAATCTTGATTAAGCACATGAATTTTACAACTTGTCTTGCCAACTCAACTAAAATATACTACCAGAAAATTCCAAAATGGTTTCATAAGCATTCCCTGTAACGATCTCCTACGTAACTTCATAGTTGTGAAACAAATATTATCGCCAAAATTAAAAGGGGCTATCTTCCATCCATGCCTAAGCATTGTTACGGCGTTCCAAGTCTTGCTTTTTATCCTTTACATGTTGTCCTTTCCAATGGATCATTGATATGGCTCAAACACTTGCTAAAGTTTGTGAAGTTCAAAACTGATGTTGTTAATAGGGGTCTAGACATTGACTATCACAAAACCAGGTTGTGCTACTTACTCATGGTATAGTATTATTATGAGATCGAATTCCAAAAAGTAGTCTTTCTACACCCAATATTCTTGGTATCTTTTTAGATTGCATGAAAAAAACATAACTTTAAGGATTTATTATAAATCAAAGTTCAACAAGAATTAAACTTTCAAGCTCAACAACTTTCATAAATAAAAAATATAACCCATCTTTTGAAGAGGCAAATGAATTAAACTTGTGAATGATGCATTTATGTTCAATAACTATTTAATTAGGTTTTCTTTTAGCTTTGTAGACATTGGCATTATCCCTCACATTCCTTGTCTCGTGCCTTATCAATGTTTAGTATCATGGTTTGAAATTGAGATGGATTTATCACATTGTTTTTGTTTAATGAACACTATGTTTGCATTAGGAGATATGCCATCAAAAAAGAGAAATATCAAGCTCGAGGAAACTCCAAGCATTTAATGAAAAAATGCAAGTATTAGTGCAATTTCCAACATTATGTATCACAAAGAGAATGTTGAATATTCATGGAATGAACAAAAGAAGAATGGCCATGGAGAAATAATGAACAAATTAAGTTAATGCACGGTAAGCATTGATTCAAAGCATCATAGAAGTGCTCACCATGAACAAGATGACTTGGATGTACAAGAAAGTAGGACTTATTGTTAAAGCCATAGGACCTGTGCTCAAGGTGTGTGGTTTGTTGATAAGCCTTATTTTGAGTGAGCAAATTTTACAATTATTGAATGTTTTATTTTGATAATTACATTCCCAATAAGGTTGAATAGTCAATGATCGAGAAGGACAGATGGTCCAAGAAGGATTATGACAAGGATTTCGACGCAACACTGTTCACGACCCCTGCACTGTGCAATCACGGAATCCCAGGTAGAGGCACGAGGAGAACGACGATGGGGGAATCCAAAGGGGGGGGGGTTAAACACCCATCCTGCAAATCAAGGAAGATGAACTTAGATCCCACATACAACATAGGAAAGACATGCCCTCATTGGAAAATTTGTAGGGATCTAGCCATCAAAGAAAGCCTTGATATGGTGGATTAGTGTTACTTGGAAGCCTCTAGGACATTACGACCTCCATCTGGGGGCTAAGGGCTTCTTCATGGTGGTCTTCCTGAATCTTGAAGACAGAAATAGAATCTTTGAAGGAGGACCATATTTTTTCAACTCGACTAGACTCTTCCTGAAACCCTGGAAAGAAAGGTTTAGTCCAAAAAAAGAAGATTTGACCTATGTCCCGATCTAGATCAGATTATACTCCCTTCAGAATATTGGCATGAGAGAATTTTGGGGGCCCTGGGGAATACAATAGGAGAATTTGTCAAAATAGAATAACAGACAAAAAAATGAGGTACACATCATATGCTTGCATCTGTGTATATATGGACATAACGAAGGACTTACTCGAAGGTATTAATCTATGTTTGGATGACGAGGATTGGTTTCAGCTCCTGTACTATGAACATATACCCTTCAAATGCAGGAGATGCCATGAGCATGGGCACTTGTTCAATGAGTGTCTCAAAAACAATCCAACCATAATGCATAAATGCAAAGAGGTTAAAGACGCGGATGGCTTCACCAAAGTATTAGGAAAAAAAAGAACAACAAAGCGAAATCAAGGACCGGAGGTAAACAAAAAACCTATTTCCTCTAATGCTTTTGATGTACTACAATATGAGCAAGTGCAGGTCAATATTGACATCGAAGGATCACAAAGAGATGGCAACAAACAAGAAACAAACAAGGAAAGAAAAGACACCGATCTCCTCGAAGAAGCAAACATTCAACGAGGAATCCCCTCAAAGCAACAAACAGACATGGATATGGGGGAGGAGGATATAGATGACATGGATCTAGGTGATCTAGATCTGGATGAGCTAGAAGAAGCAGTGCAAGATCTGGAAAAAGGGGTTATCCCTTCTCAGCAAGTGGTCCTGCTCAAGGAGACCATAATCAAAACTAGGAAAACAAAAACACTTGGAATATGGATTGAAAGCTCGGGAACCAAAATACATGAAGTTATCAAAAAATATAGCAATGAAAGGTGAGGAAGAAGAAGAAATCAACAACGAATCAAGGAAATATGGGAGAAATTGGTCGCTTCAAGGCAATTCCCTACCATAGAGGCAGTGTTCTCCATCCCATGCAAACCTTCCCAATGAAGCTTATATCCTAGAATATCAGAGGTTGTACTGCGCCTCACAAAAAATGATTATTAAAAAGGAAAGTTGCGATGGAAAACCCCACGATTAGGTTCATACAAGAAACCAAATGTTCTGAAGACAACTTTAAATCCATGGTGACAAAAAAATGTAAAACTAGTGAATCATTAGCTATTGATGCTACAGGGGCAGCTGGAGGTATCGTCATAATATGGAACCCCCAAGAAATATGTCTTTCCAATTTTGATGGAAACAAGATTCACCATCTCGGTCGATTTCCACATCCTTGGTACCAATTTCAAGGGCGCCCTCACTAATGTTTATGGACCCTTTGCATTGGCACCAAAACACGTCTTCCTCAACTCCCTAAAGATGCTAAATCACTGGGTGGGGCTAAAGCAGTGGATACTTGGAGGAGATTTCAATCTTATTCGAAACCTCCAGGTAGAGGAAATTTCAACTCAAAATGGGCCTCCTAAGGAAAATGAATAAAATAATAGTTAAAATAATAAAATAATATTTATTAATTTTGGAGAAAGAAAAGAAAAAAACTACTTTTTTGTTTGTATTTTTGACATATCTCCTTGTGTTTTTACTCAAATTTCAAACGGGAGAGCCCGTTGAATGCGGAATTAAATTCCACATCCAATGAGTACCCACTCGGCATACTTTGATGGACCCTGCTACCCCCAAAACAAGAAATACCTAAAATACCTTAAAAAAGGGTTCTAGTCCGGGTGTGGAAATACTTAAGTCAGAGGCGGATTTCAAATTTAAATAAATTTCATTGGATAACACATGATGACATGGAATTTGAATTAGAGTTAAAAGGCCCATTTTGAGTTGAAATTTCTTCTAATGAAGGGAGGGATCCACACCCTCGACGCCCTTAACGTTGACTTTGATACCTTAATTAATGAGTTAGACATGGTGGACATAAGCACGACCAATATCATGTACACTTGGAACAACAAGCGCTCCGGTGATAGACATATCGCCTCCAGATTGGACCGGGTCCTTATCTCAGAATCTATTTTAATAGGAGGAGTAGACATTTCAAGTCTTGTTCTCCCTGCAGCAGGCTCAGATCATTGGCCTATAAGTCTTAACTGGAGCAGAATAGGGGAACATATGAGGAGACCCTTCAAATTTGAAAAATTCTAGCTAGCCCATCCTGATTAACAGTCCCTCATTCAACAATGGTGGAAGGACTTTCAATCCTCGACTAGAACCCTGATGTATAAGTTTCATCAATAGCTTAAATATATAAAAGAGCAAGTAAAAATTTGGAACAAAGAGCACTTTGGCAACATCCATCTTGAAAAACTATGGATTGAAGGTCAGTCGACGGACCTTCAAAGAGCCATTATGCAAGAGGGCTATACAGATTCCATCAAAATAGAAGAAAAGAACCTACAGGAAGCTCTAGATACTAGAGAAAAGCAAGAATAAATCCTTTGGAAAACCAAATCTAGAAATAACTGGCTCAAGGAAGGGGAAATGAACTCCTCCTTTTTCTTCAAAGCAACTATACAACATCGAAAGACTAACACAATTGTCAGACTTAAAGCAGACAATAGCACTGAAGCGGAAACACATGAAGAAATAGAACACATTCTCACTAACAACTTCAATCAATTAATGAAAAAACCTTGGCCGAAAAGAAATACAACTATGGAGAACATCCCAACACTGGTGATGCCAGAGCAAAATAAAATCCTTTTATGACCCATCAAAATGGCAGAGCTGGAGGAGGCAGTTAAACAACTGAAAAAATGACAAAGCCCCTGGCCTGGATGGATTTACTACCAAATTCTTCCATGCTTGTTGGCATACCATCAAAGGAGAGGTCTTGGACATCGTGGAAGCTTCTAGAAAAACAAGGAAGATCTTGAAGGCTTTCAACTTGACTTTCCTCTCTCTCATCCCTAAGGAGAACAGAGCAGAAACTCCAGGTAAATTTAGACCTATTGCTCTCTGCAATGTTATTTTCAAAATCATAACCAAATCAATTTCCAATAGGCTAAATCCCCTTGTACTAGGCCTCATTTCCAAGGATCAATCTGGTTATGTGGAAGGCAGACAAATTTTGGACGGTATCATTCTTTCCCATGAAAACATTCATTCTCTCAAAACCACCAAAAAACCTGGTATGCTCATTAAGCTTGACCCTCCAAAGCCTTCGACAGACTCAACTAGACGTTTATAAAAAAAATGCTACTAGATTTTGGCTTCTGCAATCACTAGGTTAACTAGATCTTCACTTTAACCTCCACCTCTTTCTTCTCCATTTTGGTTAATGGCACTCCCTCTCATACCTTTCAACCTTCTAAAGGCATCAGACAAGGAGACCCTCTGTCTCCTTTCCTTTTCATTCTAATGATGGAAGGCTTAGGAAGTCTCCTCAAATCCAAAGTCCTTAATCGAGATCTTAAAGGCCTCTCCCTTCATCCTGATGTGGAACATCAATCCCACCAACAGTTCGTGGATGGCACCATGCTTTTGGGAAACTCCTCGGTGCAGGAAGAGAAAGATTTAAAAACTTGCCTCAATACCTTCCTCACTGCCAGTAGGCTTGATATCAATAAGGACAAACCCCATATCTACTTATTAAACACTTTCCAAACAACAAAGGGAAACATTCTACGTATTCTTGAATTATCAGAAGGACACTTACCTACTAAATATATTGGCACCCCCCTTACAAACTCCTTGACTAGAAATATCTCTTAGAAAGACCTCTTGGATAAATTGAACGATAAACTTGGCTCTGGACCTTTTGTTCTCTCAATATCCTGAGCCACCTAATCCTTGTAAAAGCGGTTTTGCAAGCCATTCCTTTATACCCGTTCTCCCTCTCGGTTTCCCCTAAATATGTTCAAAAGAAACTCATAATTATGCAGCACAAATTTCTTTGGGGTGGATCCAAAGAGCACAAGAAATGGTCGCTGGTGGATTGGAATACTCTTTGCACACCTAAACTTGAAGGAGGCTTGGGACTCAGAGATCCCACAATTAGTAATCAAATCTGCAACGCCAAGATATGGTGGAGATGGATGAATCATACTTCAGAGCCCTAGGCGCTAATGTGGCAGGAGAAATATGCTCCTACTTGGTCCAAGCAGAAGCTCATCAGATTTGATACAAATATCAAAGGCCCACAAATGTGGAACTCGGCCCATGCCAATAGAAATATAATATAAAGCTTTAGTTTTTGGGAAATACGGGATGGTAATACGACAGACTTTTTTTGAGACTCTTGGAACCAACGAAGCCCGCTCATCGCATACCACAATCTAACCATTTTAAGAGAACAGTTGCAAATCAGACATATCTCAAAAGTAAGTGATGTATGGAGCGAGGCTAACTTTGAGGAACACTTCAGGAAATGGAAAAGCCTCAATTGGTGGCAGAATATCAGTCCAACCGAAGACATACAATATTTTTGGGATGATCTCTAGACTCGCCAAATCTACATAAGCCATGATAAGGAAAAAATAAGATGGGGATTCTCACAATCTAGCGACTTCAACATGAAATAAGCAACCACTATACTCTCTAATTCCAACACTGATGGTCAAGACAATAGATGGAAGAAAATATGGAAAGCCAACCTATGACCCAAAATTTCAACTTTCCTTTGGCTCCTTCTCCGAAGGTGCATTTTAACTGGGGAGAATAGGTAAAAAAGGGGTTGCATTGGACCAATTTGGTGATGTCTTTGCAAAAACAATGGGGAAACCATTGATCATCTATTGGATGAATGAAGCTTTGTTGACAATATATGGAAGGAAGGAGAATGAATATTTAGGAAATCCGCTAGAACTAAGGGGCATCCAGATATCTCTATTGCTAATTGGACTCATCAACCCTTCAGTAGCATGCTACTCAATAGAATTGGGGAACTTTTCCTTGGATTTGCAGTATGGGAAATTTGGATCGAAAGGAACAATAAATTATTTAATAATAGGGTCATAAATGAAGAAGAAGTATGGGAAACCCTCAAAAAATACATTTTGGAAACTTTGAAACTTGCAGCTTGGAAAGACAAGGATCTTACAACCAATAGCAACAAAATGCAAATTCTACAGGGTTGGGGTATCAACACCATTCTAGAGTATACAGGTTTTTCTTCCAAATAAAAGATAATAATGAGCTCTCCAAACCAGTGGAATCAGCCTCCCAGGTACATACAAGCTCAAATTTGCTAAGGCTTCCAAGGGCAATCTCAGACTTGCTGGATTTGGTGGAGCGATCGTAGATAACAATGAAAAACTTCAGGGAGTATATTAAGGCTCTATAGGAATATCCACCAACAACGTAGCTGAGTTGGAAGGATTGTTAGTTGGTATACTATGGGCCCTTAATGAGAACTAGATCCCACTTATCCTTGAAGAGGACTCAGTCCTCTTTATCAACATGGCTAACATGCTATAAGCTGGCTCCACGGGAAGCAAAATAGCCAACAATTTGAGGTTAGAAAACAAGCTCCAGATTTTAAGCAACATCCTCTTGAGTAACCTGACGACCATTTTCCAGCATGTCAAACGAGCGATCAATAAGCTGGAGGACTCCATAGCCAACAAGGGAGTCGATATGGACTCCACCATACACTACCATCGCTAGAATGACAACATCGACCCTGATGATAGAGATAAATGGAAACAACTCGCTACTCAAGACTATAGTCTCCTGGATGCGGGTGTGATACAACGTGAGGACAAGTGATAGGAAGGATGCAGGGCAGGTTCCAGGGCATATTGCATCCCCTCTCCCATGCCTTCGCACGTTTAAATCTTGGCTTGGTGACCCTACGGCTGTGTGGAAGGACAACTCATGCATGTAAACTGGATCCTGCTTTTCTACTTATATATGGAAGGATATGGCTCTGACTCTGATCAAGAATGGTCACGGTACTTGCTGGTCATTCAAGACGTCCCAAACATGCCGATAGGTACTTGGTTCAGTCATTAAGGGATGTTTCAATGGAGGGGAAGGCCTTATTTTAGGCAGAGACAAAGGGAGGAAATGGACATCAACTCCATTTCATTGTAGTTCACCCTCCTGCGTTCGCTCTCCATTGTTAGTGGATGGTCTGCTCCCTATTGTACGCGGAAGGGCGAGGAAAGCGGAAAGCTATAACTCATTTTTTCTCCGGCATTTTCTTTGAGTATTGGGATGGATATTATCATTTTCTCTGAGACGGGGACACAACTTATCACGCTGGTTAATATTGTGTTGGGTATTTCCCGTCTCATTACCACTCAGACAAACATGGCTTCACATGGGAATGGGAATGGCGTGCATAATGTGGGCTAGGAGGCTCTCTTCCATCAGGAAACCCCAGAGCACATATGCAACTCCATCGCAGCCATGGAGTAGGAAATATTTGAGGAATTTCGGCTCAGACTCGATCCAGAGGTCACTATATCAAATTACTGGTGCTTAAAATCCATTCTCTCAAGGGCCATGAGAGAACAGGAGAGCTTTGGCGATTTGGTGAAGATAATCGTGAGTGCCTTCAAAGAAGGCGCTGAAAAAATCTTGGAACACATGAAAGATATCGTACAACTCATTGAGCCATCCTTTCAATGTGCCAACTAGAGCAACAACGAAGCCATAACGAGTCATGTCAATGAAGATGAAGCATAATCTACTAGGAAGGCCTAGACTCCTCGTTGTTTTCTTGTTTTGCATTCTCTTGTTTGGTCCAGGATTCTGCTATGTTTAAGTCTTATTTTTGTTTATTTCTTTCCTACAAAATCTATAGATGTATGAGGCTGCCATTGTTTAAAGGTTGGACAGCTCTCACTTTGCATAGACACACTGTCTGGTCTATTTTGCACAACTTTATGTTTTGGTTTCAAGACCACTGTTTGACTCCCTGTTTCGAAAGACATGATTGAAAATGTAATCTTGTTTGTTTATCAATATAATAGAAAAAGGGTCACTTCTTACTAACAAAGAAAGGTTGAATAGTCAAGAAGAGGGACACGAGAAAACTTGTGAAGGGTCGAGAGCCCAAATTAGTTGAAGAGTCCAACACTATTACATTTGGCTACAAATTTTGACCTTTCATTAACATAAAGCAATGAAATATAAAAAACAAATCATCGATATTTTTTCATTGGAAAATAACCAAATCTAAATTTTCTTTCAAACAATCGTCACTTTTTTGACAAAACATTACTACTTTGTGTCATGTTTGCATCCATTTTGTTCTATCTCTTTACATCGTAATTCCGATATTTTAGTGACAAATGTGTCTCACGAGTGAAAATTTAGAAACATAAAGGTAAAACTAAATTTCTTAATATGTTGCACACGAAACGTTTTAGCAACATAATTGTGTGTTAATGACAATGTTGCATTTATTATGACGTTCATGGATCCTTAGTAAGGTGTTGGAAGTACAATGCGAAATATCTTTAAAAAAATGAGGCAACTAAATTGATGATCATGAGTAGTGCCCGCTTTCTTTAACCTCATTTCCAAGATATGCTTGATAATTTAATCCACTGGACGATAATATTCAAGCTTACATTTTTTAGAGATATGTATTCACCTACTATATAGATAGATAAATATTTATGTTATGATAAATATTACTATTATTTCCACAAACAAGAAAATCATGGAGAAATTCTTGGTTTAAGTGAGAATTTCTATTTATTTCTCTCAATTCTGAACTTCAAATAGGCTATGCAACTTAAGAAAAACCTCATATACAAAATTTCCTTCGGATGGAAGGAAACTTCATTCTGTTACGGTAGAGGAAAATTAGATTAACATAAGAAATGAAAAATTACACTTAATAGAAATTAGACTAACAAAACTTAAAAGTGATTCCATTAATCAAACATGAGAAAATTATTGGTTTAAGTGAAACTTTCTACTTATTTTTCTACATTATAAATTTGAAATAAGTTTTGTAGCTAAAGCAAATCTTCATATAGACCCTTAAGAATTCTTTCTATAACTGGAAGGGAACTTCCTAGTATAAAGGTAGAGGAAAATTAGATGAATGAAAGAAAAAAGAAAAGAGAAATTAGACTATAAAAACTATGAGTAATTTTATTAATTCTTGATTTAAGTGAGAATTTTTGCTTATTTCTCTAAACTCTAATTTGAAATAGGTCATATAGCTTTAGCATATATCCATATACAAAATTTCTTTAAAAAATCATATACAAAATTTCTTTGAAAAATCTTTCTACAAATTGAAGGGAACTTCCTTCTATTTAGGTAGAGGAAAATTAAATTAACAAAAGAAAAGATAAAAAAAAATTACGCTAAGAGAATTTAGAGTAACAAAACTTAAGAATAATTGTATTAAGAAAAATATTTAACATATGTATTACTTCATTTAGTCATTACACATTGTATTAAAGACAAAATTATAATGTTTAGGCCTTTTGGAACTTTCAATCAAAATCTAGAGATCTCATTAGTCTATAAGGAAGTCTAATAATATAAACTATTATGAAATTTATCAAGCCAAACTGATTAATTATACTATTTTTTTAATAAAAGTGTGTGTTAAAAAGTTATGAAGGAACAATAAACCCAAAACTATACTGACTTAATAATATTTATGGGTGTTAGAAATTGAACGCAGAACTCCTTACACAACAAGGACCATACACATACTACACCCATTATTTTCATTATTTTTGAAAACGAGACAAACTCATTTCCTAAAAAAAGAAAAAACATAAAATGTGTTAAATAAATAAATAAGCTAAACTAATCAAAGCATAAAATTTATTAAAAAAAGGAATGGAGGGTATGAAGCCATGGCTACCCAAGTTGAGCCTCAGTGGCCATGGTTGTCTAGGTCACCATAACCATGGATATTGTGGCCATGGCCGAGCTTGTGGCAATGCTCAAGCCCTTGAGGGGTTTACCATGACTATGGTGGCTTATGGTCAACTTGGCCATCATAAACATGGTCAAGCCCCGAGGGGAGTTTCCATGGCCATATTTAGCCTAGATAGCATGGTCACGAACGACCTAACCATCATGAATAGGGCCATGACCACAAAGACTAGGCCAACCACAACCAAAGGAAGGCTACCATGACCAAATACAGACCATCTTGATCACATTCGGCTATGAGGGGGCTTAGTCATGATTGCCGTGGCCACAAAAACAAAATGTTTTCTAAAAAATTAATATTTAAGAATTGAATATTTGAAAAACAATGCTAAGAAAACATAAAAGGAGATGAGGTATTTTTTTCACTTAGAATCCAATATTTAGACCTATAGACAACTTGAAAAAAGGCAAAGTAAAAAGAGTGAGATTTCCTTGAAACTTTAAACCTTTGCACTATAAAGCAAGATGAAACTACAACCGTACACCTAAAGGAGGAATTAAGAAAGTGCATGATAACTAGGGTCAATGTTGAAGCCATGAACCCATAGTATAGAGACGGTACCAAAAATATTTAAAAGTAAAAATGAATGGAATGAAGAGGGGAATATTTTGTATTCTCCTATTGATTTTAATTAAATAATATATTCAAAATAATATATTTAAGGGAGGTAGATGGAGTGAGATAGAGTGGGGCTATGCAAGGCCTTAGCTAAGTAAATTTGATTCATAAACTTTTTGTAATTTATTTTCTTATTTATTTCAAATTATTTAAATTTTAATCATCATATTTAACAAATTGTATTACATTATTTCGATTTTATTATATTTTCTATAAATTTCACATTTATTAATATAAATAATTAATAAATAAGGTAATATATATTTTTTGAATTTGAATAGAGTTTGGGATTGTAGCGATTGATTTAGCAATTATATGTTGGAGAGTTCCAATATGATATTTGGTAACTAGCAAAGTGATAAAGACGATGCGGTACTTAGGTTAAATTAGAGGTTTTCTTATTATATTGGACCTCCTTATATTTCTTAGTATTCAAGGGGAGACATTTACTGGGTTTTAAATAAATATAGTTTACCAAATGTTGAATATCAATGATTGTTTAACTTAGGCAAAGGTAAGTTAAAGTCATTTTATTTAATGAGTAAGACTATCTTAATAGTCCAACTTGGTCTAGTCTCACAAATGTCACAATGTAGGATAGAAAAAAAGTCGAGAAGTTGGAAGGTCAAGATTCTCAAACTGAAGTTATAATAAAACCTAGGCATTTAAGCCAAAACACACCAATTTCATTACATTTGGACTAATAAACAAGAATATATATAAAAAACTATGGATTTGGATTGAAAAAGTGTGAATATCAATGATTTTAAGTGCAATATTGGATTCCCAAAGTGTGACTATTTGTTCTTGAAAATGTGAATTTTGATTGTGAAACAATGAATTATAAACAACTTCAGTTCCAAATTTGTGAATTTTGATTTCAAAAGTATCAATTTTAAAATCTGAACGTGTAAATTTCAATTCCAAATTCTGAAGTTAAGTTACAAAAGTGTAAATATCAAATTTCTATAATTTGTATTTGGATTTCAATATTTTGAATTTATTTGTTATTATATATATAATGCTTAAATCAAAGATAAATTTATAGTTGTAAACATTTTATTTTTGTATGTACATACATAATATCATTATGGCATACATTATTAGATATATCAAAATCGAAAAGAGAAATAAAAATATAAACAAGTGATAACAATCATTGCCTTGCATAGTTGTATTTTTGTATAAATATTTAAGATGGTGTACAAGAAGGTTCCATAAAAAATGATGAGTAGATTAATCAATTTTACCAACTTGATTACCTTAATTGCAAAGACTATACATGTTTATTGTGGAAAAATTATTGGAAAAACCCATATCATTGGCTAGGGTAGAAGAGAACAATTGACCTTCAAATCTTTTACCTAAAGCAATAGATATTGATTAATATTGAATAAGTCTAATTTACGAGTTCATAGATGATGCAAGTCATTAAAAAATGAGAAATGTGGAAATTATTCTTTCAAATAAAATTCCATTCATCAACATCCACTACAAGGAAAAGGCCTTGTAGTGGAGGTTATAGAAAATATTTTTAGTGTTATAAAATTGGTCAAGATTTAAAAAAAACCTCCTCTACAACCTTTACCAATGGTACCGGATGTTTTAGCATAGGATTTTACAGAAATTTATTATAAATAAAAAATATCAGCGACCCAAAGATTTAGCGGAGGTTATTTTCATTGGCGTGCTTTGATGAGACAAGTGCATCGGTGTGCTTCTAGCAAAGATGCATTGGTGCGCTTCTCGCAAAGAGGCACAATTGCGCTTCTGTCAAAGATGCACTGGTAAGCTTCTTCCAAAGATGCATTAGTTCACTTTTGCCAAATATGCATTGGTTCACTTTTTACAAAAATGCATCGATGCGCTTCTTTCGATGATGCACCAATGTGCTTCTACTAAAGATGCATTGGGGCACTTATACGAAAGATGCACTGGTGCGCCTTCACCAAAGAGGAGCATCAATGTTTTTTTTTTCCAAAACCACACTAGTGGATATTGGTAATGAATCACTAGTGCACCTACAGTAAATAAGCATAGATTCACTTATACCAATGATGAGCATCGGTGCACCTTAACCAGCAATGAGCATTGGTGTTCCCATACCAAAGAGGAACATTGATGATAAAAAACAATTTTTTGTGCACATAAACCTCGTGAACATGCAAATAAAGGGAGGTGCTTTGATAAATACATGATAATTTATTAAAATGTAGTGATATAATAACTTTGATTTTGAATATTCCAAGTATTAGTTCATACGCTTGTTTATTAATGAATCTCTTATTTACAATTTAAAAATGAAATACTTATCTAATTTTAAAAAATATATAATTTTGATTCTTTGAAATATAATTTTATAGTTAAAAGCATATGCAATAAGACATGATCAATAAACATAAAAATAATATTATAAACATATATAATAATTAATATTGAAATGTTAAGCATTACAAGTTAAAGTCCTAGAGCGTTGGTGTGCCTATAGTAAAGAAGCATTGATGCAGTAAAATATGATAACTAGTGCACTTTAACCAGATATGAGCGTCATTGTTCCCATACAAAACATGACCATTGATGACAAAAAATAATATGTCGTGTACATAAACCTTGCAAACATGTATATAAAGGGAGGTGATTTACTAAATACAAGATTATTAAAATATAGTGATATAATAAATTAGATTTTGAATATTTCAGGTATTAGTTCTTAATGTTGTTTATTAATGAATCCCTTATGTACAATTTAAAAATAAAATACTTGTCGAATATTAAACATAAATTGTAATTGTAATTGTTTGAAATAAAAAAATTATAGTTAAAAGCACAGTGAAATAAGACATTATCAATAAAAAATAAAAATAATATTATGAAAATGTTTAATAATTAATATTGAAATTTTAAGCGTTACAATTTATAGTAATGGTGATTAAACCATGCATACAAAACCATGGCGAGTGTCAAACCACTCCATTTACCACTTAATGAGTGGATCTTTTGTAATTACAAGACCACTGACAATTGTTACATGAAAATTGTTTGATGAAAACTCTCCAAAACCACTAATACACTAAAGATAATAGTCCTAACATGGAGAATCAATTCTGTTAGACCAAGAAAGAGCACTAGTGTGCCCACACCTTAAAATAAAACCATTGGTGCACGTATACAAAAAATGAGCATTGGTGCACCTTCACCAAAGAGAAGCACCGGTGCACCTTCACCAAAGAGAAGCACCGGTGCACCTTCACCAAAGAGAAGCACCGGTGCACCTTCACCAAAGAGATGCTTCAGTGCAATTTTGTCAAAGATGCATCGGTGTGATTTTTCCAAATATGCACCGATGCACTTCTACCAAAGAGAAGCACCGCGAACAGAAAACAGATTGACGTCAACAAAAAATAGTTTTTCGCAGGTACATAATCCTCGTTAACCTGCAAACAAGAGGAGGTGAAAATCCCTATGGTTATGCACCCATGTTGCAAAAAAAAGTATCATTTTATTTTTCAAACTTTCCCCTCATTTTCTATCCATATATTTTGAATAAAAAACTTAAAATGAATCCACCATTACTTGTGAAATAGAAAAAATCCCCAAACAAACAAACGAACAACAAAACCAAATAAGAAATTAGGAACAATAGTGAGAAAGGAAAAATAATAGAAATAAAATATATAATGGGAAGAAATAGAACAATGAAGAGGGAAAAAAATGGTTTCTTGGCTACAATACTCTTCCTCTTCCTCTTCTCTCTCGTAGAGCCTTGTGAAATGAAGAAACGAAACAAACCCTCTTTCTACCCTTCTTCTTAATACGTTTTTGTTTCTTCTTTCAAAAGTTAAAAAAAACTCGCTTCTTTCAATAAGAAAGGAAAACCCATATATTTTTATGTAAATCCATTAAAGCAATCCACCATTAATTTGTAAAATAGAGTAAAAACCCTCAAACCAACCAAAACAAACAACAAAACCTAATAAGAAATTATGAACAATAGTGAGAAATGAAAAATAGTATAAATAAAATAGACAACATGAATAAATGAAACAATGAAGAGGGAAAATATTGATTGCTTGGCGACAATACTCTTTCTCTTTCCCTTCCTCTTCTTCTTCTCTCTGGTAAAACCATGCAAAATGAAGAAATAAAAAAAAACCCTATTTTTTCCTCTTTTGAAGACATTTTCCCCACTTCTTTAAAATGTTTAAAAATTTATGTTTTTTTCAGTAAGTTAAAAAAAAAACTTACTATTCGCTACTTTTGTATATTAGAAGCATTGGTGTTCATAGACTGTAAAAGGAGCACTGGTGTACCTTCACCAAATAGGAGCATCGACATTGGTGCACCTTGACTAAAGATGAGCACTGTCACTGATGTACTTTAACATAAGAGGAGCACCGACGTGCAATATAAAAAGTGGAGCACCGATATTTTTCTTACAAAATAATATTGGTGCATATGGGTCATGGAGGATGAGTGTGTCCACTCTTTGAAAAGAGCACCAGTGTGCCTTCGCCAAAGAGGAGCACCGACATCGGTGCACCTTCACCAATGAATAACATTGACACAGGTGTTCCTTATCCAAAGAGGAGCACCGATGTGCCATTACAAAGTGGAGCACCATTTTTTTTTGGCTAAAATCCAATGATGAGAACCAATACACCATTACCAAAAATCAAGCATCGGTGTTCCTAAGCAAAATATGCATCGATGCACCATAATGGTTTTGGACACATCGATAAAAAACATCCACTAAAATCTATGTCTTCCTGCCTTCACTAGAAATAGAGAAATGACATGTTTTCTAGGAGGGTTTTGCTACAACCTCCACTATAGGTCCTTTTCCTTATAGTGATCACTCTCTCTTTCCATTATGCTCCGTCTATTCTTGTTGTGCCTTAATCGTTGCAAATCTCTTCTTAGTTATTTTTATTTTCTCTTTTGTCTATCATACCTTTTGGTGATCACACCCTAATGTTACTAAAATCAACAAACATATTTCCTTCTATACCAACAACCCATTGCTGATTTTTTTCAATTATGAAATTGTGAAGTGTTCTTATTGAATTGCTACAATTTGTATTTGAATTGCATTATTTTGAATTTATTTATTATTATGTATACAATATATAAATATAATATTAATGTACAATTGTCAAAATTGTATTTCTTTATGTGAATGCATAATACCAATATGACATGCATTATTACATATATATTAAGATTGAAAATATGAAATAAAAATTAAAACGAATAATAACAATCATTGCCTTTAGGAGTTGTATTTTTTTTCAAATAGTTAAGGAAACGTACAATAAGGTTCCATATAAAAAAAATGATGACTATGAAATAGGATTTTTTACCAACTTGATCACCTTAACTACAAAATAAACTTGTTTATTGGGGAAAATTTATTGGAAAACCCCACATCATTGGCTAAGATAGAAGAGAACAATTAGTCTTGAGTAGTTTATATGAAGAAACATATATTGATTAAAATTGACTAAGCCTAATTTATGAGTTCTTGGATGATACAAGTCTTTAAAAAATAAGAAATATGGAATTTCTTATCTCAAATAAATTTGTATACATCAGCATCACTCGCAGTCTTTTCATTATGCTCAATCTGCTCTAGTTGTTCCTTAATTGTTGCAAATCTATTCTTAATATTTTTTATTTTCTCTCATGTATATACTACCTTTTGATGATCACAACCATATGATAATATTATATCGATGGACATATTTCCTTCTATACCAACAACACATTGTTGAGTTTGTTTTTTAAACATTTTAATGCAAGATTTTTTTTACCTTTGATTTTCCTATGAGCTTCTACCATTCAAAATCTACTTTGTAAGACTCAATGGTAGCATATGAATCTTGGTAAAAATTTCCCTATGCCCTACCCAACCATATTGCTCGAACTATATTTCATGGTTATGATATCAACATTTGTCCTTCTACAACATCATCCCTTCGAGAGAATATTAGGTATCTAGGTTTGTCACATATAGCTCGAGTGTAGCAACATTTAGTTTATGGGAATTGTCCCTCAAGTATTCTTTCATAACTTCACATGTGAGTTGCAAAGGAGTATTTTTTCTTATTTCTCACATTGTGTATGGCCATAAATTGGTTTTTGAGTGTCCAATGTTTAGAAAGAGAGTGCCTTGTTAGGATTATATAATCCTCCCTTGTCCATATATAGTATATTTGATCATCTTGTCTAGATTAGGGAGACATTATTACTATACTAGAGTGCAGGGAACAAATATAGAGGTTCACTACCACTTACTGCATGTTCATGCATGAGTTTATGTGCCTTTGAGACCAATCCCTACAATATAGGATCCAATCTAAGTGCCACCACCAGGCTCCATCAGTTGGTTTTGGTTGGTAGTCAATTATGTTGAGTCAACTTTCAGTTACATTTAGTTAGATCATTCTCAGTTAGTCTAGCGCCATTTTTGCATGGTTGCATGGGGAAGTGACGCCTTTTTCCACCTACCTCATCAGTTTGACTGGTTTAACTATTTTAACTGATTGTCAGACTGTTTTATACATCAAAAGTTAGACTAGTGGCTCCCATGCAATGATTTAGACACTCTCAGTTAGCCAGTAAGTCAGGTTTAGTTGGTAGATTCGAATCTTATCCACATCATTCAAATTATCCTTATTGTAACACTGTTGTATACTGCTAGAATGAATGAAGATTAATGTTGTAATTTACTAATCAATTATGATCATATTTTTCTCAAATTTGTCTTGTTCAATGTACATTGTTCATGATATTCCATTGCACAATTCCACCTCTCAATTGCTCTCATTTTCTTGTAGATCAATGGTTCAATAATTTAACATGGTATCCGAGCCTTATTCAGGATAGCAACAAGTCTTGTTCGATCTCCATTATACACCAGAAGCAATTGAGTTTCCACATAAATACTTGAATGATAGCCTTGCTCCCTCTAAATTGTGTTTAGAGGAGTCTATCCAGGTGTGATAGACTCTGAGAAAGTGTACATATCGAGGTGGAAAGGATTGAAACTGACATGATAATTAATCGATTTTGGTTTTGTAGTTTAATTTGCAGGTACCTATGTAGCTCCTTGAGGAATTGACTGTTTTATCATACAGAAATATGGATCCTTCAACTCTCATATCCCGAATCCTTACACCCTTCAACTACACTGATTGGAGGGAAAATATGCAGGTGTCCTTGCTTAATTTTGGCCTATATAGGATGAATATGGGCAGATAAACTAAGCCCCATCAACATGTTGAGAAGAATAAATTTTTGAATCGGCTTGATGATGCCTTCGACTTCATGTGAACTCATATCTACTAAGATATTTTGTTCCATATTGAGGGACTAAGGACTCCGAAGGAAGCTTGGGAAAATATTGAATCTTTGTTTGGAAAACAAGATGAGCTTTGAGGGCACATATTAGAGAATGAGCTCATTTCTTTACAACCCAACAGTTTCCAATGTATTCATCATTTCTTTACAAAATACAAGTCACTATTATTGCAATGCAAACAATGTAGATTAGAGAGGAAAGATGAGAAGCTTGTGCTATCTGTACTGAGAAAGCTTGTCTCTGAGTACTCGGTCTTTGTCTCTACATTCCATTCCGGAAGAACTTCCATCCCCAATTAGAAGATGCCTTCTCTAGATTCTTTTGTTGAGTCTTTAATACAAGAGTAAGATAAGTTGGTCCAAATGGGAGTGGTTCAAACCTCCAAGAATCAAGCACTCAGACTCAAACAATGCGCAAGCTAGAGGGAAGCACAAACAAAAGGATCCCAATGCCACTAATTAGAAGGAAAAGGAGAATTAGAGATCTTTCGATTGAGCCTCGGGTTCGAAGAAAAAGAAGAAATTTGAGAAGACTAGATGTCCCTATTGTATGAGAGGCTTTCATCCAGAAAGTGAATGCATGAAGAAGACCATCGACTAGCTGTCAACACTCCTTGAACAGAAAAATATTTCCCTTCCACAAGGAGAAAATAAGTGTGATGCTGGAAAACCAATATCATGAGAGGTGCCATTCCTTAAAGGCAAGCCTCACTTAGTCAAAGGATTATTTGATAGATTCTGGATCATCCAACCACATGGTTTCCTCAAGACAATCCTTCACCACTCTCAATCTCGCAGGAGGACCCAACATTAATATGGGTGATAATTCACAGATCCCAGCAGAAGGTATAGGTTCTATTAAAATATAACATGGTGAGTTCAAGAATGTACTATGTGTGCCCTCTCTTGCAGAAAATTTGTTGTCTGTTTACCATATGACACATACTTGCTTGCCAAAGCAAGTTGTATTTGGTCCCGACGTAGTGGACATCTCAGATATATCATCTCGAAAGATTATAGAGAAGGGTGTTTCAAACCATGCCTCTAAGGAGTATTAATTCTCAAAATTTCTTCCATAATCAACTTTAGCACAATCTCAGCAATCATTCGTAAGGGGAGTCATACACTCTCTTTCATCTCCATTTGCAGATAATGATATGTTTTCTAAGATTTCAGTTTCAAAAGATGAGGAAAAATATCAACATGATCTTGATATTGAGATTATACCTCGATATGATCCATATCCATATCTATCTCCTATTATGAATCAAAAGCCGAAATGGGCTGAAAAGCTCAGTCAAGCAGCTGGGAATGATGTCGGGGATCCAGACGATAGAAGTAAAACAAGGTCCCAGTATCAAAATGATTATGTTTCACTCTCTCACACAGTTTCTCTACCTACAGAGTGGTGCAACCAACTTCCAGGAAGATGATACTTGATGATAGTGAATGATCCACAATTTGGCCCACTGAAGAACAAAATGGATCATTCCATTCCTCCTCCGGAAAGAAGAGACAAAAGCAACATTCAACATATCGAAAGAATATGGAAAGGTTCACATGCATAGTCCTAGGATGTTGATGCACATAAGAACCATTATTTAGCATGGCTGCTCCACAGAGATGCAAATTGCAACAATTTTTTTTACAAGTTATTACCCAAAGAGGAAAATTTTCTCCCAAGTGTAGATTGTTTTCCTGTTTCTTGCTTATTTTGAGGTGGGGTTTTTCCCATGAGGTTTTCCCCATTTTCCTTAGTTTATTAAGTAAATTTATATTTCATTAGATTGTATGGGTGACTTTTGGCCTAGTTTCTAGGGCCCAAAGTTGCCTAAGTCAGGATTAAGGGGGGGTGTTAGGATTATATAATCCCCTCTTGTCCATATATAGTCTATTTGATCATATTGTCTAGCTTAGGGAGACATTATTACTGTACTAGAGTGTTGGGAACACATATATAGGTTCACTGCCACTTACTGCATGTTCATGCATGAGTTTATGTTCCTATGAGACCAATCCCTACAATATAGGAGCCACTCTGAGTGCCACTAGTATCCTCCATCAGTTGGTTGTGGTAAGTAGTCAGTTATACTGAGTCAACCTTTAGTTACATTTAGTTAGATCACTCTCGTCTAGCTCTAGTTTTACATGGCTGCATGGGGAAGTGGCACATTTTTCCACCTACCTCATCAATTTAACTAGTTTAACTGATTGTCAGACTGATTTAGACATCAGGAGTTAGACTAGTGAATCCCATGCAGTGATTTAGACACTCTCAGTTAGCCAGTCAGCTAGGTTTAGTTGGTAGATACAAATCTTATCCACATGATTCGAATTCTCCTAATTGTAACACTGTTGTATACTGCTGGAATGAATGAAGATTAATGTTGTAATTTACTGATCAATTCTTATCAGATTTGTCTCAAATTTATCTTGTTTAGTGTACATTGTTCTTGATATTCCATTGCACTATTCCACCTCTCAATTTCTCTCATTTTCCTGTATATCAATGGTTCAATAATTTAACATGCCCAAATATTTAAAGATATTCTCCCACTCAGTCATCTTTGGATGCCAATATTGTCCCCTCCCTTCTCAACCCCTTTCTTTTATAATGAAATATATGTTTCTATTGATCCCTTATTTATTTATTTTATATCTTAAGGTCTCCTTACATATTTATTTGATAATGGAGGATGCTATGTAAGTAATTTTGGATGACCATCAGGAAAATAATGCCATCGATTAATAAGAGACTGTGACAACTTTTCATCTTGAATATAGTATATAGCATTTATATTTCATAAATAACCCACTATCAATGAAGTGACGTTTGGAGAATTGACATCCTTTGATACCATTTATCTTGGAATTACCATCCAATAGGCGTGGATAGACAAAACTATTGAAGTCAAAGGATTCATAAATTACATATGGGATGAAGGACTTGTGGTCGTCACATGTCCTCTAAGTTTCCAACATCTATGGTAAAAAAACATATCTTTCTACTTTAATTGAGATAATAATATATCATGTGTTCCATATATGTCTTCATGTGTGTGTCCCATAAGGAGGAAATTGACTTCAACAATGTTAAATACCCTCCTCATTGTTAAAGGGATAAAAATGAAAATACTAGTGATTTTTGTAATTGTCCACATAACTATCCATTTACAACAATAATTTGGTTGCAATTTTTTGGTTGACATGTAACAATATTTGTATTATCAACACTCACCTTAGGTGATTGCATGTCATCTTATTTATTGAACAAATTTTTTTAATAAGATTTAGTTTGTAATAAATCTTTATGCAATGGGTGATTTGATGTTTTCCTCTTGTACAAAATATTCCCATATTGATCCATCATTAGTTTTTTGAGATCTTGGAGGCATTTATCTTATGAAGCCACAATGAAGTTTGAACTAATATCTAGAAAAAAAATGAAGTGGTCGAAGTCCCTAGTCTTGTGTCTATGTGTAAGTATATTACTCAATGAAATTAGGAGATTAATGACACTACTAATATCCTTTTCCTTCTTAACCAATTTCGATATAGAAGTCTTTGTCTTTCCATCTTGTCATATACAATGTTCAAGTTCTTGCATGTTTCACTAAAATCAATCTGTGGGAACAGTACACATTGCAGCAACTTGCAATATAGGTATTATGGTTGTTTAAATTGTCCCCTACCATTATGCTTCAAATGGATTAGTGATGGCCATAAGTTTTTTTGTGATTGAGACATAATCATTACACATTGAAAATAAGTTGTTCTTTGTGATCCAACATCTGAAAATTAATTTATTATTACTTTGTTGAAATTTGATTGCAACACAACATGAATACTTAACAATTGTATGTCTTTGTTAACCATTTTGAAAAGCAAATGCGAAGTCATATTCAAAGGCAATACTCATATAAATGCATTTGTTTCATATTGAAATATTGAGTGCATTAGATGTGAATCCTTATGTTAATTTTTATCCATATTATAGTGATATTAGCTATTGTTAAAATAGTATTGTATTTTTGTAATCTACTATTACCATTCAATGCCTTCAATTCACCATTTTTAAACATATCCATATTGCGTTATAAAGTGATTATTTTTCTTCCATCATCTTGATACCATTCATTTTGATAGATATCAAATGTGTTGAACTTCATTGTGAATATAGTTATCTTATTGTTTTTTTCTTGTCTAGCAATAATGGAATTTGATGCTAGATAATTTAGTATTAATTATGTTCTTAAACTTTCATTCATATGTGACAAGTAAAATCATCATACTTATCATCAAAATTCCATAGAATCCAGAAGGATTCAACAATCTCCTATATCATTTATGTGTACCAGTGCTCAAAATCCAAGTTGTTATTTGCTTAAATCTCCTTGTCCTTTTTATGCTTTCATATATTGAATTTAGATGCCAAGAGTTAATATCTATGGTTTTTGTGTCAAAGAGTATCCCCTTTGGTATTTTCCATAGAATCATGGCCATTAAAAGCAATATCAATTGTAATGAAAATACTTACCATATTGGTGTGCCATTGAGTCATCTCCAATGAACTCATTGTAAATGTACAATTCCAAAGACATATTTATGCTTTTTGTGCACCTTTTATTTTCAAGGATGATTCCCATGGGGAATTAATCCTTTTGTCACTTACTAAGTAACTTGCAAGGTAATAGTTGTAAGGAAAACCTTACCTTCAGACCATAGATGGCCAAAATCAAAACACTATGCATTCGTCTATGTGTTTTGTACTTCTAATAAATGTACTCTATGGTGACATTATGAGCCATCATCTCCTATGCCACATCCTCTCCTTATCATGCAAAACCTGAAACTCAATGTAGAACATCAGGATCAATAGGATATGGGATTTTGAACCAAATGTAGACTCCATACAACTAACCCAATATAAACCTAACACAACAAGAATTTGGTGCACTCAGTCCAAAGTGGGGCATGCCCAACACTGACACATAATGTTAGGTTTATACAATATAGATGTCCATTCCTTTAGCCCAACAATATCATTACAATTGGATAATGCATTCACTTAGTCATAAAAGTCAAACTAAAAGTTAGGAAATTGTGTATCATCTTGTGAATTTAAATGAAAACACTATAATGCAAATTTCATATGTAATGGCTCAAGAATGTGTACCTTTTCACGGACCTCCACGATGGGAATGTTCATTTATTATGGGACTTCTGCTTTATATGGGATTTGAGTTTAGATGAATTTTTCATGATACTCACAGTGACAAGCTATAATCCTTCACTTCTTGAATTCTTGTATGAAATATTGAAAGCACTTACACAATCCCCAAGCACACCATTGTTATCATATAAAACCCAAAAATGAAACTATTAGTTATCACATGAATTTATTGTCATATCGTGACACATCAATGTTTAATTTTCACCATGAATAATTCAAATTGTGACACATCAATGTTTAATTTTCACCATGTAATGAGGGCCACCATAATCCTATGCGTAATAATTTCCTAGTTGTTTCTTTTCTTTCACTGTGTCCTACAATGACCCTTTCATGTGCTTCATAGCTCAAATACCATCTTGTCCATGTTCAAAAACACATTTGTGTAAGATCGTATCCACACCAAGATTACACAACTTTCCTACTATGATTTGGTAATTTTCCATGCAAATTACTAGTTGTTGTTGATCTGCATAGGTATAGTATTTGAGTCCTTTCCACACGTTAATAACTCTATGATATCCTCAACCTAGAAACAATTTACACTAGGAACATTATCATCAACACTTTCTCCATTTTATATTGATTACAACCTAGACAAGTGATTAGGTACCAAATTGTGTTTCCCAGGATTAACCACCACTTGAAAATCAAATTCTTGAAATAATAGAATCCATCTACATATTGATCCCCCAAACATTTCCATGTTGACCAAGTATTTCAACACAAAATGTTCAACCAAGAATTCAAATACATTACCTAAAAGATAATGTCTAAACATTTGTAGCACATACACCATTGCAAGGCCCCTCTTTTTTATTGTGTACTTTCAATTTGCATCAAATAGTTGTATATTGGAAAATGAAATGGGATGGTTGATATTACCTTCTCTTGCATGTGTGACCAATGCACCAAGCGAAATTATTAAAGCATATATATTCACATGAAAAAATTTCATCAAATAAATAAATATTAGAATATGCATAGTGACCAACTTCTCCTTCATCAAATCAAATTCTTCTCAACATTTTGGGTTTCAAATAATTTTCACATATCTTTGAGAGATTCTACAATTGTGTTGTAATGTGGGAATAATTATTGATAAACTTGCAATAGTAATCTATGTGGATTAGTGTGGCAGGCATTTCCTTTACAGATGTAAGGGGAGGCATTTCCACAGTCACAACTATCTCCGAATGATGTGCCAACAATCCCTCCTTGCAAACATGTCCTACCAAAAATTCAAAGTGGGTGTAGAAAACACACTTCTTCAAATTCAAAGAAATATGTAATTGTCTAGAGTATGCCCAACATTAACCTCAACATTTGTATGTGATTCTTCAAAAGGGTGAACATAGTATAGGCATATAAATACAATTCCAAGAAATTATGCATGAATTTGTTACATGTAACCACAATTATTGAGAATACAGTGGGTGTATTCTTGAGCTTAAATGTAAAGATGTTGTAAGCAAATGATCCCCGCCGAGTGGAAAAGGTTGTATGTCATTTGTCCTCCTTTGTAATTATGACTTGATGGTATCTTGAAAGCCCATCAATGAATAAGTTTCTCTTCCTCCAACATCCTCTAGGTTTCCATTTGAAACAAGTGTAGGGAATTGGATCATGCAAAAATGCTACATCTAGACATATGAGGCCAACAAAAATATGAATATATTTATCTTCTTGTTTTGGATTACTATGGGGCTAATCCATAATGAAAATTCTACTAGAAAATTTATACCTGCACCCAAGATTATGTCCAAATCCTATTATACTTTCTTCTTATATTTTGGATTTAATTGATATGGCCACTTCTTCATATTCTTAGCATCATGCTTCAATTACATTTTATTTTCTTTTAGGAATATTGAAATTCCATTCATCCCATCAAAATTATTAGGGAACAAATCTATATATTCTTTGAGTAAATCCACAATCTAGGTAATAATGTCCATGTTGGGAATGCTATATTCTTTGCATTTAAATCGATTGGTATAAGTCGACTAGAGTTGGAGGCGATAAAATGTGGAAGTCGGGTTGGCTTACCAATCGAAATAGTTTTTTGTTTGAAGGAAAATGATTTGTTGATGGGAAGTCGTTAGAATGACCAAGGATCAATGGGAAATCGACCAAATTTGATCCAGTCAAGTCAATTGTAACATAATAATTGAAAGTGGTTAGGAACTTACAGATTGTCATTAATGAGCAGGTGATTGTAATACATAGAATAAGACGTAATTCCTATCCATTACGGGACAATAGTGTGTAGCATGATCATGTAATGAAGTATAATTTGTGGTTTAGAAAGTAATGGATGTAAACACATGTTTTGAGTGTTTGATTAATAGATTAGCAAAAGCTCACTGGTTTGTTGGTTTTCTTCTAGGAAAGAGGTTTCCAATGTAATTTATGTTTAATGTGTTGATGTTGTTGTGTGTCATTGTATTATGTGAATGTGTTTAACTATATGTATAAATTTGAAAACTGATTGTAATCTGTATTATAGTCATCCATTGGTATCAAAGTTGTATTTGGATGTAGAGGGATTCCTTTGTTTCCAAGGGTTTAACTTGGTCATGGATCTAGGGAATACTTGTTATAGTGGGAGATTTCAGAACATGACAATTCACTACTGGAATGTGTAACACATTGATGATAGGAATTGAATGGTTTAATGGAATTTTTTTGAGATTTGGAAGCTTGAAATGGAGGATCTACTTGTAGATCGAGAACAATGGATTGCAATCAAAATATGAACGAATTTTGTTGCTATGTTGAAGGAATATTGGAAAAATATTGACCTAAAGGAAAGGGGTACAATCTGACTTTGTCTAGCAAATTTTGTATTATTGAATGTCTCAAAATAAGACACTGCAAAGAATATATGGGAAAAGTTGGGGAACTTGTACCAGTCGAAATATCCGATTAAAAAGTTGTTTCTTCCAAAGCAGTTGTATCTTTTGAGTATGGGTGAAGTTGACTTGGTTACATAGAATTTGAATTCGTTCAACTCTGTTATCATTAAGTTTTTTTCCATGGATATTAAAATCGCAAAGGAGGATAAATGCATCAATATGTTGTGTTCTTTATTAGATTCCTAAGATAACATGGTCATGGCTATTGGAATGAAAAAAATACATTGAAGATCGACGATGTGGTCACATGTTTGCTGTTAGAAGAGATGATATGAAAGACATGGAAGGAGCGACTCATGAAGCCTTGACAGTAAAAGGTCGATTGATAGACAGAAGAAAAGGTAAAACCTCTAATATAAAGATGATGTTGAGATGTATATCTAAGACCATATCACCTGTTCCAATGACTAAAACATGTTGGGGATGTGGCAAAGTAAAAAATTATAGACAAAACTATCAAAATATGAAAGTCGAGAAAGGAAAATGGTATGAATAAGGTCAGTTGAATGACGACAAGTCTTCACATGAAGAGAAAGAAGATGTGTATTTTTCCTCCTCAAGTACACAATTAGATCCTGAATCTTGGCTAATCAAATATGGTGCATCATTTCATATGATGCCTCTCAAAGAGTAGTTTTGTGAGTATGAGAAGATCGATGGTGTTGATGTTCTACTGTGATATGATTCACCAAACATGATAGTCAGATGAATTAAAGTTTGACTGAAGTTGAACGATGCAAGAACAAAAACACATAAAGGTGCACTACATATCCCAGGATTGGCTTGAAGCAGTCTATATTTGAGAAAGATACATGAAATATGGCACAAGGGGTGATGGTATTGATAAGGGGAGTTTGGAATGGAACCCTATATAAGCTATTGGGAAGAACATACAATAAAAAAAGGACTAATTTTGTATGTCCAAATTTTAACAACATATCTTCTTGTCTAGTCGACTCGATCATGTTATGGCATTAACATATGGGATATATAGGTGAAAAAGGTATTTGTGCTATGAAAAGCAAAGGTATGTCAAAGGTTTCCCTGATTGCTATGAAGAAGTTGGATTTTATGAACACTATATTTATGGTAAGTAGGGTTCTCATTTGGTGATACTAAGGATAAATAAACATTGGAGTTAATACATAGTGATGTGTTTGGACTATATTTGGTCCCTTCACTAGGAGAATAATAGTATTACATTTCCTTAGTAGATGATTTCTCCAAAATTAGATGGTTATATTTTTTGAGGAAGAAATATGAGGTTTTTGAGAATTTTTAGAAGTTCAAAGTTCTTGTGGAGAATCAGACTGGAAAAAATTTCAAGGTGCCAAGAACTAATAATGAAGGAGAATGTTGTGAAATTTAATTTGACCATATATGAAGACAATGCAATATATATCAACAAATCAAAATTCCATACACACCTCAACATAACATAATTGCTGAAATAATGAATAGAACATTTATGGAGAAAGAAAGGAGCATGCTTAGTGGTGTAGGAGTCGCACAAGAATTCTGCACAGAGGTGATTGACATGACATGTTACCTGGCGAATAGGAAATCGTTAATGAATATGGTTGAGAAACATATATATCAATCATGCGATGGTAAAAATCCATCTCATACACATCTCGAAGTGTTTGGGTGTGATTCCTTTTTCCATGTCCCAAATGAGAAAAGAACAAAACTTGATAACAAATCGAAGAAATGCATATTCATTGGGTACAAGGATGGAGTGAAAGGATATAAGTTGTGGGACCTAGTGACAAGGAAGGTTTTTTATAATAGAGATATTATCTTTAGAGAAGTTGAAGGAACTTCTAGGGATGAAGAGGTTGAAAGAGAAAAATCAGAAAATAAAGAGTTTGGAATGAACAACGAAATTCTAGGTTTATGTGATTCAACAGAATCCAACAAAGATGTGGAACATCGAACTCTAGATATCAATAGTTCTGTTCAAGAAAGGAACAACTATAAAATTATAGTACTCCTAACTTTCACTCTGCTTTTGTGTTCTCTACCATAGAATATGATCCCAGGTTGATAAAGGAAGTGATTGACTTGACAGAGGGTAAACTATGGAAAAGGGACATGGAAGAAGAAATGGAGTCCTTGCAGAAAAATGATATAACAGATCTAATCATATTACCAAATGGAAGGAAACCTGTTGATAGTAAGTGGGTGTTCAAGAAAATGGTGAATGCAGCAAGTCAAATTGAGAAGTACAAGGATCAATTGGTAGTGAAAGGGTATTCCCAAGTCGAGGGAGTCGACTTTGGTGAAATTTTCTCTCCTATTTTTACGCTAAATTCCATAAGGGTACTGATGTCTTTAGCTACAACATTTGATATTGAGATAGAAAAAATGGATGTAAAGAAAACATTTCTTCATGGTGATCTTGAAGAATAAATATATATGAAGCAACTTGAAGGTTTTAAAATGGAAGGCGAAAATAAGCTAGTTTGTAAGATCAATAAGTCTCTCTACAATTTAAACAATATCTCAGGATGTGGTACCAAATGTTTTACATGTTTATCCAACAACTAGGGTTTGTGAAAAGTCAGGTTGATTATTGTGTGTATAAGAAGAAAGCTCGTGGTCATTTAATATATGTAGTTATGTGTGTCGGTGACATGTTTTTGGTTAGAAACAACATGCTCCTAATAAAGGAGGTTAAATTTCAATTATCCTCTAAGTTCGACATGAAGGACCTCATCATTTCCTGAAACTTCACGAGATATGTAAGTAATCTTGGATAGATTGAAATAATGAATTTCTCATCATAATATTGAGGATCCAGTTCCTTTGACCTCTTCAATTTCCCATGTCTTAGGTGAAAAATCATGTAGTTAAATCTTCTGCCAACTTAGAAACATCTAGACAAGGGTCCAACATTTCCTTGTTGACTAAGTATTTCAACACAAAATGATCAATGAAGAATTCAAATACATTACCTGAAAGGTAATGTCTAAAATTTTGTAACACATAAACCATCGTAAGGCCCTCTCTTTTTATAATTGTGTAGTTTCATTATGTATCAAATAGTCTTATATTGGAAAATGAAATGGAATGGTCAATATTAACTTTTTTTTCTTGGTGTGAGCAATGCACCAAGTGCAATTCATAAAGCACCTACATGCACGTGTAACATCATCTAATTGATAAATATTATAATAGGCAAAATGAACAACTCATCATTAAACAAATCAATTGCTTCTCAACACTTCAGGCTCCAAATAAGTTTCACATCTCATTGAAATCTTATCCAATGGTGTTGTAACGTGGGAAAAATTCACGATAAAATTGTGATATTAATCTATTTGTTTTAGTGTGACACTCATTTACTTTATAGATGTAAGGTGAGGCATTCACATACCCACAACTATCTTCACCTGATCTATGAAGAATCCTTGTCGTTGCAAACAACATGTCCCAAGAAAAATCCAAAGTGGGTGTAGAAAATACACTTCTTCACATTCAATGAAATATGCAATTGCCTAAAATCTATCCAACATTAAAATCAACATTTGTTTGTGGTTATTCAACAGGTTAAACATATTCCATGCATCTAAATATAGTTCCAATATCTCATGTATGAATTCCTTAAATATAGAAACCACAATTATCGAGAATACAAAGGGTGTATTCTTGAATTCAAATGGAAAATATGTCGTATGAAAATGACCCTCACTTAGTGGAAAATGATATCTGTGGTTTGTCCTTCTTTTCTATTATGAATTGATGGTATCTTGAAAACCCATTAATAAATGAGTAAATTTATCTTCTTCCAACATCCTCCTAGGCTTAATTTGTGAAATGTGTATGGAAGGGATCATGTACACATTCTAAATTTAGTCAAATGAGGTCAACACAAATATGAATATCTTCCATATTCTTGTTTTGATTTACTATGGGGCTAATCCATTATGATAATTCTATTAGAAATATTATGTTCTTCTTATATTTTTGATTCAATGGATATTGTCACTTGAATTCACTGGCTTAGCATCACACTTGAATTACATTTTCATTTCTCCTAGGGATCCTTTAATATCATACAATATCTCCTCAAAGCTATTAGGGAAAAAATCTATGATTTTTTAGTAAATCCACAACCTATATAACAGTCTCCTAATTCTAATTGTATCCAATAATTGAGTTTTTGGTTTCGAGCCTATTCCAATGTTCCACTTTTCATTTTCAAAGGATATATATAATAAGAAGTGCTCCTATCAAGTTCATTTCCTTGAAATCATCTTTGTCCAACTGACTCATTAAACTCCATGTTTCTTAATTCATCTTCTTATGTTATCTCTTCTCCTCGTATCTTCCAACAAGACATGGGCTCTTTCAACTTCTCATTGTTTCTGTGATACACACAACCTCCTTTCTAAGTTTTATCTATACAATCTAACTTATTGTGGAAGATGAAATTATTAAGTTCCTTCAAAATCCCAATTAATGTGGGGTCTTCTAAAGTGAATCTAGATGTCGAACATAATTGCTTCTACAATTCTTCCTAGTCTTTTGTCCATCCTTTTCCACATACCAATTTTTAGGCACAAGATATAATATGTGAATGGTTCGATCGGTCCACTCACTACTACATTTGGGTTCCAAATTCGATGTTTGAACTGACATTCAATGAAAATATAAATTTTCAATGTCAAACAGGCGTTGAGTGGGTAGAATTGTTTTATAAAAATACATTGGAACATTGCTTAAGCGAAGTGAAGGAACCAAGATCATTTAGACGACACCTAGATACATATATTAAGCGATGCTTACTAATGTATCTTAAGCAGTGTTCTACGGTGTTTCTTTAACAATATCGGTTCCTTTAGGTCGCTTTAAGGTGTGGTGTAAGGTATTTTAATGTCGCTTAAGTGACTTGGCAACTGTATTTAGTTTTTTTCGGTCAATTCCATGACATTAATTTTTTTTTTTGGATGGAACAAAAGAATATTTTTTTGAAGAAATTTTCTTGGAGAACTCTGATTAGAGGTAAATTTTCTTGTGGATTAATGAGATCATCCATTGAGATAATTTTTTTTCTTGGATTAATGATGTTTGTACATGATACATTACCACATCATGTAAGTTTTTGTCTTTATTCTTATTGTACTAACAAGTGGTTTAGTATTGTAATTTTTTGAGATAGGGAACCTTATCCATTTGAAAACCCTATATGTCGATTTGTTAGTATATATGAATGAAATGATCCTATAATGTCAGTTATTGATTATATATTCTATGACAGAAATAACTGTGGTAGAACAAATGATTAGAATTAAGCCAATCTTTATCAATATATAATTGATGATGGAAAATTTTATTGGTCTTGCAAACACTACAAAGGGATAAAGAGAAGAAGAGTTGTTATGGAAACAAACATGAAACATTGCTTATATCATGGGCACTTTGAACGTGGAAAGGAATATCATCCCTTGGTATGATATCAAAAACATGTTTTTGTCATATTTCAATATCAATATTTGTTTATTTTTATACTAATTGGATATATTTTGTCATAATTATTACAAAGACAAGACCACCAATGCTTGGAATCTACATGCTACAATTCATATTAGAGATGGTGAGGGTGATGACATGGAGATATAAAATGACCATAATATTATTGAGAATGAAAGGATACATGACACATTTGATGCCATGGATGATAATGCAACTACAAATGAGATCTACAAAAACATTCATGGTGTACCTCTTATTCATAAAGTATAGAAAATGTTATAGAAAGACTAAAATACAAGGCTTCTCTTTTCTCTTTTATTGCTACTCAACTTGAAGGTAATGAATGGTATTTCAAACATAGGAATGACAAAGTAGTTAAGGTATGAAATGTTTATCTGTATGTAATTGAAATTATTTGTTATTTATTTGTGATTGCATTGTACAAGTCCTTAATTTCGATTTTCCATTATACTTTTTTTTAATTTGTTCATGTAATTTGTTAGATGATACTCTTATATCACTGTCGAATACTTTACTCCACACATATAGAGAAATATGCACCATTCTAGAAGATTTAGAAATGGCGTATAACACAATTTATGCATGTATTAATGATCAAATTATATATTATGGAAAACATGCATTAAAAAGTGAGTTCCATGAATGTGGAATTAATAGATATCGTACACTGATAAAGAGACAAATATTGTTCCCTACAAATTCCTTCACCATATCCTTATAATTCCATATTTTCAACACTTGTTCAGGTGAAAAAACATTGCAGAATTTATAGATTATCATGGACACTAGAGAAGTGAATATGGTGTCATGTAAATTCATGGATATGGTCCAACATTTAGAGACATCAAGAACATATGGACCATTTTTAAGTAACAACCATGTAATGTTAGAATTTTAATGGTAGATGATGGTGTCAATACATTTGGAGAGCTCAGAACCAATTACTCAATATGGAATTTTATTTTGTTATAAACAATAACCTTCCTTCATGGATGACAATAAAAAGGGAGCATGTCATGTCAGCATTAATTGTTCCAGGTACTTATTTGAAGAATGTTAACACCACATAAGCAATCCGTTTTTTTCACTTTTGCATGTACAATAACTTATTAATTATGTATATTACTTATTACATAACTACTAGGTAGGCACCAAGTTAAATATATGGATATATATATTGATCCTCATATATATGGAATTTTAAAATTATGGGCCTATATCAGTATGTATTCCATGTCCAAACTTATAGGATGGAAACACTTTAAGTTCCATGGAATACTTACATGGATAATTCACGATGCTCTCGTCATTACACATTTTTGTGGTATGTAATTTTCTGATGCATCTCTATGTATCATTTATTATTCAACCTCTTTTTATAATTTTTTAAATTCAATTAAAACTATTCCATAACTTGTATGGATTCAAAGAAAGGGGAAATATGTTTGTCCAATATGTGGTCCAATACAATATATAGACTTTCAAGAATTTTAGGAAAGGAGGTGTACAATGAGTTCAAGCATTTTCTCCCTAAGGACGATAGGTATCAAATTGCTAAAAAAATGACTTTAATGGGAAGGAAGAGAGTGGGAAAAAACAATGAAGAATGATGCCTCAACTATGGAAAAATGTATTTGAGAAGATTCATGGTAAACAATTGTTTTTAGTTATGTGTTTCTTTGTCACTCATATTTATTTTTATATTTTCATACTTACCTTTTCAAAAATAATATTCCATTGATACTTCTCAAAGGTCATCATGGTCACCTTCCACGAGGTTTGAAATGAGACTTTGTCCAATTTAATCGGTTTCCATACTATGAGCAATACAACTAGCTCATTTGTTTGACACAATGAATATTGGAAAGAACGTCATAGAGTGCTTGTGGAAACTTATAGATGGGAGGAATAACAAGGAAAACATTGTTAAAGTTATTAGTGACATTAAATAATCCAACTCAATGCAACATTTGACTTATTTCTATGGTAATGGAAATCCAACCAATCTTCCATGGCTATTAATGGAGCAAGAGAGCGTAGTTGTAAAAGATGATGTATGAAAAGGTAAAATTGGCCATTGGTTTTGCTTTGAACATAAATAATATATTAACAAAGCAAGGTGATTTTGGTGGGGCTAAAACTCATGATTGCCAATCGTACCTTTATCAAGCTTTGACATTTTGCAATCTTTATTATCTAATGATATATACATTATTTGTTACTAATACATGTTTGTATCTATTCAAATTATATTTTATGATATATACCTTATTTGTTAGTAATACATGTTGCATCCTTGTTGCAGTATGTTCTACCTCTATCTCTCCCTAATATCTTTGACAAAAAAATAAAGAAAGTTATTTATTATCTGGGAAAGTACATCATGTACATAAAAAGTTATAATTGAACTATCAATTTTATACCATATTAGTATATGCTTTGCTTTCCTTATATATTTTAATGTTGACACATCAAATTTATTTTCACTTGTAATTGGTTGTAATCTAAAGAAATACATAAAGAATATATCAAGTATTGGAAGAGTAAATTCCCCAACTAATGTTTGAAATGAAAAAGTATCTACCTCCAACATTTTCCAATGCATAAGAACACTACCTCATACACCTAGTTTAAGAGATTGAAATATGTGGAGCCCTACACACAAGGTCAATGTGGTTGGTGGAGAGGCACTTGAAAGCATTGAAGGATTTTTTTATACAAATATCATGCCTGTAGGGTTCAATGGTTGAAGGATACATGCTATATCAATCCACTATATATTTTAGTGAGTACTTACCCCAAGTAGTGGGTGATATGAATCTGGCACTCCTTTGGGATGTCAAGTTCACCAACAAATATAAATTGGAGGCGTTGTTGGGGAATGGTAGATGGAGAAACATGAAAGGTAAAAGATCGTGTTGTTATATTTAATATATATGCACATTCTTATGGAAGCTTGGTTGGTTAACTGATTATTTTTTTGTCCTTCATCTAGGTAGCGGAGAGTGGGATGAAATTCATTTATATGTTGCAGATAACATTGATTGGATGAAGATATGGATATAAAATTGCAAGAAATTTTACCATACCTTATCATGAAGTAGGGTGTAAGGGTTGTGTTATATCCCAAAATGACTCATTATCTTCCTGTGACCACTTTCCCATGTTTTCGTCACATGTCGACACTTCCATTACGACACTTCAAAAAAGTCACTAAAAAAATACCTATGTTGGAGGATCCATATATGGATTTTTATAACTCATTTTGACCTAATATATAGGCCGTTGGAAAGGTATATGATCCAGGAACAACTTTGCAGAAGACTCAAAATCCTGGAAATTCCCAGAAGTACCTTAAAAATGAGCATTTTTTACCTGCCCATGAATTTTGTTAAGAAAACCTGTGAGTTTCACCTCTATAATCACGACTTCTCCTTCATGCTACCCACGATTACATCCTGTAGTGGTCAAAAATAATAAAATTATCAAAAACATCGAATTAGGGGTGGTTTGGGAGGTTATGGAACTGAATTGGGAAGTTGTAACTGACCCCTATTCGACCCTATCTCTTCTGAAATGTATAAATAGAGGGAGAGAGGTCCATGAGAAGGGACTTGAATATTTGCATCGTTATTCTGGAGGAATTAGGACTCTCATTCCCCCTACTTTTTCCCTAGATTTCATCTCCTTATGTTGCAGATCTTGGAGGCTGAGTTCCTTGGGGAAGAGAAGCATAAGGACCAGATCAAGGTTTCGTGAGGTGCCTAGCTTGAGGAGAAGGTAATATTTGTACTTCTCTCATGATTAATAAATATGTGATGCTCTTCCTCTTCCAATAATTGTGTAATGGATATTGAATCTCTGTTCATGATCATATGTCTATGTTAATCAGATTAGGGTTTCATATTTCTTTGATTATCATTAATTTACATGTGGTCATATTGGTTTGAGGAAGGTATAATTTGTTTTGAAGGTCTCTTGGAGCAAGAGGAGAAAGAGGAGGATTGAAGGGATACTTGGGTCAATGTTCATTTGAATAAGGTATGAACCATTCTAATATCTGAGTCTTATTTACATTTACTTCTAGAACCGTATGCATTTATCTTTCAACCCTAGGATGTTGATGGCCTCTTAACCCCCAGCCATAGGAACATTTTCCTCTACATAGAATTGGATACTCCACTAGGGAGAGAATTGTATGTTTGGGGTTTCTCTATATTTATTCCATTGTTTTGTAGGGTTTCAGGTCCTTATTTCCACTTAGGAAGACCTTCTGATCCTGATAGTACACCTCCCCTAACTTCGTAGGGCAGGTTTTAGACCTTTTTAGGCCTTTTCCCACCCATTCAAAGGTACCAGGATCAACAATTGTGAGTCTTGGATGAATTCGCAACCCAGTATACTGGAAACCTACGAGTCACTCATGACCCATCAGTAGAGAAACTTGCGAGGGCCCCTGAAACAACCCTTTTTCATCTTTTTTGTTTTATTGTTGTTGTTTGAGGGCTGTTTGGTAGGTTTTTGGGGTTGTATGCATATGCATAAATCTAGGGAGTAAGTGTAATCTCTGTTAGGTGCTCTTTATCTTGTTGCAATTCCTTTTGTAGAATTAGGGTTTTCTCTTTGCTCTTGCCCCCACCCCCTTTGCTTGATAAGACTTTTGACACTTGTTTCTGGTCATCCTTTGTTAGTGATCTTTGTCTGATTTTAGGAGCTTATTGGTTATTGTTTCCTTATTTTCTTATTGGTTAAATTCACCTTGCCAAAGTAGTTCACTTGTTTATTGTGCAAGCCTCCTTTCCAAGTAGGTTTTATACTGACTTTAGGGTAGTCTAGAGTCTGTTTGGTGGTTGTATAGCGGGAGTCCTTTTACTTTGTTCTTGTTATTTGCATACATTAGTTTGCAGGTAGTTTTTATTTTTCATTTATAAAAGAAAAAGAAAAAGAAAATATAGTTGTTTTAATATGCACGTAGAGTAGGGTTTTGGTCTTTAATGCACTGCATATCATTATTCTTGAAAAAATAAAAAGAAGTTTTTTGTTTAGTGGCTTTCAAGTTTATGTTTGAAAAAGTAAAGAGAAGTAGTTTTTGCTTTTTACATTTCATTTCTCTTTTCTTAGTCATATTGTTTCAACATTGAGTAAAAAAACCATTGGTTTCACCTTTTCCACCCCCTTTGAGTAATCAACAACCCTTTAAAATGAACGTTTAATATCTAAAATTTACTTGTAACTGATTGTTTATAGGGACGACACACACTAGTCTAGGCTAGTGTTTTGGGTTAAGAATATCTTAACTGCCCAAAAATTCAAACTAAAACATAGTGGCATATCTTTTAGGAAATTCAACTTTGTTGAGAAATATACCAGAAAGATCCTCTCACATAGGAGTCAAGCACGAGGTCGTGTGATACTGAGTTATTGGAGATACCCCTCCTCTTCTCAGTAAAGCATACACCAGAGCTGTTGCACATTTGGGGACTCACCTAGTACCTCCTCCTTGCCCCGTGTGGTGTCTGGTACTGCTTGAGTTTCGAGCTTAGCTACCATGCCCATGTGCATCAGCCGGACTGATGACTGTTATGCCCAACTTTCTTTGTGATTTTGGTAGCCTTAGTATATTGTCTGCTAGGATCTTACACAAGTGGAAGTGTAAGGCTATTTCCATTGCTCCTAGGGAATACTTGGAAGGTAACCTCGGTTGAGAATTTGGGAGGGTTGTTGGGTGATTCCAGTGCTTGCACCTAGAGAACTCTTCACAAGACACAAATTAACTACTCTCCTTCCTTCACTAGTTAGTTATGGTCCCTTATCATCTTAGAATTTCCTTTGGAAGGAATCTTTTTGTGCATGGTTTGATACTTAGGTGTTTTATTCTAGTGGTGTGTTCTTTGTACTGTTCATTTTATGTCGACCTTAGAGTTTGTCTTCTTGTTTGAAACTATGGATAACACCCCTATGAACACCAACTAGGAGACCCCCTTGCTAGGGACTCCTTGTACTATTCCTCTCATAGGGAATGTTGGTGTTCCTTTGATGGCCACATTGAATCTACTTGGATTCACCATAGGGATATCGGTGTGGTTGTTCTCCACTCCAACTGTCATGAATGCACCTGATGCTTATCAAGTATGCTCCTTATATAAAGGGCATCAAAACATTGCTTCCCCTTCACTTGTAGAAGCTTCTCCTCCTTTTACCTCATGCAGTGAAAGTTTTAATACTAGTAAGTGACGATCTAAAAGGAGTAAAAGAAAGAAGAATAGGAAGAAGAATCAAAAGTAAGGGGGAACTCGTTAAACCTATGCAGGTCAAGTTGAACCTCACCACCCAGCCTCTAGTGGTCATGCTAGGGGCTCCTATCCAACCTTTGCAGGTCATTTTGGACCCAGTCACTCAGCCTCTTGCAATCATGCTGGGGGAAAACTCTCTGCCTCTGTAGGTCATGCTGAGGGAAAGCAGTCAACCACTGCGAGTCATGTTGACACTATTAAAAATACTAACTGCTCAAAAGAAAATCTCAATTTCTTTTGTAGGCTTTATGAGGGAGACCACCTTACTTATCAATTCCCTTCCATCGTATAGGTACGGAGAGTTTTGTTTCAAGGCCATCCCATTCTTGAACAAACTGAAGCTTCTCAACAACCTATTAAACCTTCAGTTGATCAAGTGGTTGAACCTTCCCAGTATTTGGTTCACCCCACTCTTCTTTTGGAGAGTGATCCTTATGTGATTGAACCAATTTCATCCTTGGTCAATCCCACTCTCCCTTTGGAGAGTTACTTTCACAAATCAGTTGAATCGATTCCATCGTCGATCAATCCCACTCTTCTTTTGGAGAGTGAAGTGTCTACTAGTCACATTTTCTTCACTGTCAGTTTAGAAATTTATTGAACAAGGGGTCACTGAAATCACTTTGGATGAATCCCCACCAATCTCTCAGATTGTTTCCTTTGATTGGGATAGCCTAGTTGAGTCGTGAATTCCTTTTGTTGCACCTTTCCAGATAAAGGTCAAAGTTAGACATTACACGATTGCTTAGTGCATTGTTGATGAAGGAGCCTTAGTTATTATTTCATCTGCACATGTTTGGCAAGGCATGGGATCTCCTAGCCTTATGTCAATTGATAGTTAGTTACTGGATTTTGATAGAAGAACTAGTACAACTTTGTGAATTCTTACTCAAACACCTATTAATTTGGGTGGGAAGACCATATTAATTGATTTCATGGTGATAGAAGACCCCTAGGACTTCAATATGCTCCTCGAGCATGATTATATTTATGCCATGCAGGATATGGTGTCAAAATTATTTCGTGTGATGTACTTTAATCATGATGGAGACATTTTCACTATCGATCAGTTAGATTTTCTTGATCCCTCTCTTGACCCAAATAGAGACCAGGACTTTCCTTTTTTGATTCCTAATGTCTCGGTAGACATTACCTTGCCATGGGTGAGATATGTGGCCTCATATCTGTTGCATCTAAGTGCTACTGAGAAGAAGCCTCTATTGATTCTTACCTTCTCGGGGTGTGGTCCCAACAATTAACCAGGTCATCCATCCTATATAGACTGTGGAGCCTGCTCTCCACTCTGTTGACCCATCTAAATGTCTAGATATGTGTCCTATATGCGATGGTTTACTTCCGTCTGATGAATTCTTCCTAGAGTATTTGATATAATATGATCTTCTTATGGATGTTGATTAAGTTGTGACTAAGTCTAACCCTAATTTTATTGATAATCCTTATCTTTCCATTAATCGATCTTCTTATGTTGGTCTTGTTGAGTCCTTGGGATCTTCCTTTGAGCAACAAGTCAGTGATCCTGATGAGTTTGATTTTTCTTATAGATTTCTCAACTCCTGTGATACTGAGTTTGTTCCTGCAGACTCTATCTCCCCTCTTGATTTTTTTTCCTTCTGAGGTTGATCTTACTGATTATAAGCCCTCGATCCTTAGCACTATAGAATCTTTGTCGGTTGATTCTTCCTTGACTTCCTCTTCTGTAGAATATAGAAAAGTCACATGTGTTTCTTCCAAAGTGACATGCATCAAATCTTTTCTTCTGAATATGATCTTGGTTTTGTTGTTTCTTAGAGACATTAGTTTTAGTTGGATTCACAACTCTTTACTGGCCTCGCCTTGTTGTTCAAGTCATAACTGAATTTTCATGTACCTTTCTCGCACTTATCATATTGATGTTGGCTTCCATGCTATTAGCTTGTTATATAAGCCCTCATCTCTGCTCTCACTATCACTCAGCCTTGTACCATTTTACCTTTGCAACTTGACACCTTTTACCTTGAGGAGAATTTCCCCGAGTGTCTTTATCTTGCTCATGTTCCTTGCATTATGATTAGGTCTATTCCTTGCGCTTGGAACTAGTTTCTCCTGCCTCTAACACTTGTCTCCTCACATTTTAGAGAATTCTTATGTCTCTCCTTAAAGATCGTTAAAAAGAGTAAGGAGGTCGCGAGTTGAATTTTTTGGACTCGTTAAAGCTTCACGGGAAAGTTATGGAGTTATCTTTAAGCCTTGGTCTGACTCCTTAAAATTGACTAGATTGTCAAGTAAACTTGTTTTCTCAGACTCGTTAAGGTAAATTGAACAATCATCCACAGCAGTGGTAGTTTATCGCTTTTTTGGACCATGCGGATTATTTACGGAAATGGAACACTCTAATTTCTTCAGAATCTAGAAGAGTATCTTCAGGAATAGGTTTATCTCTTTTCCAGACCTGAAGGACTAAACTTACAAAAATGAACCTTTTCGAGCTTAGTTTTCTCCTTTTCGTGCTTTAGACCTAAACATGAAAAAGATTATGAGCGTTCTTTATTTCTTTGTCACAATCGCTAAACCCTATAACAAAGCATCAGGTTTACTATTTTCCATACCATTCTCGTAAATAAATGGAGCTTTTCAAGTGATCTTTATTTCCCTCACACTCATTAAAACTAGAGTGTTCTGCTCGCTTATGAAGGAGTGCTAGTTTGGTGTTATTATAACCCTTTTTCAGACCTTCCTGACTATAACGAAAAAAAGAATACCTTAGTTTTCCTAGGATAAGAGAGTTCTCCTTTGGATTCTTTTATACTTTTTCAGAGTTAGGAGACTAAATTTATGAAAAATTTGTTCAGGTACACAAGGTACTCCCAAAAGACTGAACACCTTCAGCAACTGCTTCACACAAATAGATCACAGATCAACACACCGATGTTTGTCACATGGTTAAAACCCTCTAGAGGGAAGCAGTCCATGGCCCCAGCCAAATAGCTACTTGGAGCAATTTATTATGCAAAAGAAAGTTACATGAGCTTCTCATAATCGATCAAATAGCCAAGGACCCTCTATGCTCTTTAAATAGAGATCATAGACCAATCAGGTGTTAAGCCATAGATCAATGGTAGGTATGATCTAAGAGAAGTTGAACCATCGGATAACTCTATGTCTAGAACATATCGTGACTGTTGGATTAGAATATTTACAAATACATACTAATGCATACTAAAGAAACACACTTTTACCTAACGGATATATTACACAAGTTGATCTTAACTAACTCATAAGTGTCTAAATATACTAACATCCCCCCTTAAGAACAACTTGGGATAGGATTGAAGAATTTACAAAAGTGACACTATTAGGAGAAGGAAGGAGGCATTAGAGCCTATCCCCCCTTAAGGACACATTCCTGAACTCCTAACATAGACCGAAGTTTAGAAAACTTCGCTTCTGTAAGAGACTTGGTGAAGATGTCTACAACTTGATCATCTGTAGGGCAATAAAGAACTTCAATAACACTATCATGAAGAACATTTATAATGAAGTGCATGTGTAGCTCAATGTGTTTGTTGTGCTGATGTAGAACTGGATCTTTGGAAAGCTTGATGGCACTTTGATTGTTGCACCAAAGTGGAGTAGGCTGCTGCTGCTCGAATCCAAACTCTGAAAGGATCTGTCAAAGCCATAAAGCTTCATGACTGGCATTAATTGTGGCTCGATATTCTGCTTCTGCTGAAGAAAGAGCAAGAGCTTGTTGTTTCTTACAAGCCCAAGTGATAGGTCCAGATCCCAGACTAAAAACATAACCTGCAATAGACTTTCGATCATCAGAATCGTCGGCCCAATCCGAATCAGTGAAACCAACCACCAAAGGTTTTCCCCCTGTACTATAATGAATCCCAAATTGAATTGTACCTCGAATATATCGAAGTATTCTTTTTGCTGCTTTCCAGTGACTTTCATGAGGAGTTTGCATATAACGGGAAACACGACCAATGACAAAGGAAAGGTCAGGACGGGAATGAGTCAAGTATAAAAGACTACCAACAAGTTGATGATACAAGGTGGCATCTACTTCAGGGGAAGTACAAGTGGCAGAAAGTTTGACTCCAGACTTGAAGGGAGAAGGGGCTGGTTTACAATCTTCCATGTGGAAGCAACGAAGAAGGTCACAAGCATACTTAGACTGGGAAAGAAAGATTCCTTCTTTGGTTTGCAAGACTTTGAGACCAAGAAAATTAATGCAAATGTCCTAAGTCTGACATTTCAAAATTTTGCTTAAGACTGGATTTCACATGGGTTATAAGTTTAGGATCACTACCAGTAAGCATAAGATCATCAAAATAAAGAACAAGTATGATGAGATGGTTTCCTACTATCTTGGTATAGCCATTGGGGTCAGAATGGAATCTAGAAAAACCAGTGTCAAGGAGAAAGCTATCCATTTTGGCATACCAAGCTCAAGGAGCTTGCTTTAGGCCATATAAGGATTTCTTAAGGAGACAAACAAGGCTAGAGTTATTCTGAACATATCCAGGAGGTTGTTCCATGTAAATTTTCTCATGTAAATCACCATGTAAGAAGGCAGACTTGACATCCATTTGATGGAATTCCCAGTTATGTAAGGATGCAAGGGAAAGAACAAGGCGGATGGAGTTCATTTTTGCTACAGGGGCAAAGGTTTCATTGTAGTCAATCCCTTCAACTTGGGAAAAACATTTGGCAACTAACCTTGCCTTAAGTCTTTCAACACTTCCATCTAATGCATACTTTGTTCTATAGACCCATTTACATCTAACAAGTTTTCTTCCTTTTGGAAGAGGAATAAGATCCCAAGTATCGTTCGT
>LPNX010661300.1:355112-561208 GCA_001517045.1 Pseudotsuga menziesii | reverse complement strand
CAAATCACAAAAAAAAATGAAAAACAAAAACAAAAAAAACTTTTTCCACACAATGGGGTTAGATCTTGGTTAGCTTACCCGGAAAGTCTACGTTTTCAAGTTTTCTCGCCGTTTTTGATTTGCCGTGATCGCACAAGGTGCATGGAAAAGAGCATGCGTAGCCAAGAAAACAAGGAAAAAAAAACTTTCACTTACTGTTTTTGATTCACCGCGATCGCGCAAGGTGCACGGCAAAGAGCATACGCAGTCAAGGAAGGAAACAATCCGAGACTAAAACAAAAAATATCTAATAACAAACTGATAAAATATGAGATATTTAAAAAAAACAAATCCGTCACTGTAACATTATACCTTCAGATTTGTTGAAATGGGTGTTTTTGGAGCAAACAGAAATGGTTTTTGGTGAAACAAAGAATGTTTCCAAATGGAAACGGTGCTCCAGACACAATGGAATAGCTCCCATAGGCCACAAATGCACAGAAAATCCAGAACTAGAAACCCTTTCAAAGTTTCGGCAACACCAGTTCCAGATCTTGATCAAAATCGAAAGCGGCTCTTCATAAAAGCTATGATACCATGTTTGGGTACACAAGGTACTCGCAAAAGACTGAACACCTTCAACAACCGCTTCACACAAATAGATCACATATCAACACACCGATGTTTGTCACATGGTTAAAACCCTCGAGAGGGAAACAGTCCATGGCCGCAGCCAATATCTACTTGAAGCAATTTATTATGCAAAAGAAAGAAAGTTACATATGAGCTTCTCATAATCGATCAAATAGCCAAGGACCCTCTATGCTCTTTAAATATAGATCATAGACCAATCAGGTGTTAAGCCACGGATCAATGGTAGGTATGATCTACGAGAAGTTGAACCGTCGGATCACTCTATGTCTAGAACATATCATGACCGTCGGATTAGAATATTTACAAATGCATACTAATGCATACTAAAGAAACACACTTTTACCTGACGGATATATTACACAAGTTGATCTTAACTAACTCCTAAGTGTCTAAATATCCTAACATATTGAGAATCATATTATAATTGATTTCAAGAAGAGAATATTGTCATTCAAAGATTCAGAGATGAGAGTATTGTGCCATTGGATATGTTGGAAGGATGGCGGTATGTGGAACGTATGCGAGGAGAATATCATGAGGGGTAGTTGGAAAATATATTTAATATTTATTCCTAACTTGATGTTTATATTAATCTGAAAATTGATGGTAAGTTGAGTTGGTGGAGGGTCAGCTCATGTTCATCCGATTCATGGGAAGCACTGGAAAATTAGCAAAACTGATTACTTGAGGTGTTAATGAAAAAGTGTTCTTATATCACAAAATATTTGTGATGGGTAGGGATAGAGGTATGTGATTTAACTATTTATGAATAATTACCTAATATTAATACATTTCTTGTAGAGATTGAATTCAAGGCACTGGAACAACAATGTTTGTTGGCCTTTGTTATAGCTGATTTTACCACACCTGGTGAATCACACTTATATGGCCTTCCCCTGTCCCTCTACAGACTCTTTGGACCCCATGGAAATTTTTTTATACCTTTGATGTTTCCCTTTTAAACCCTTTCTCGCGTATATACATGGGCTTTACCCCTAAAACCGCGTACGTCAGGATGTGTGCAAAAGGCCAAATTCTTTTGGAGTTTTCCTTGACATGGATCCGACTCACTTGTCTCCTAGCCTTCCATATGCCTTGAGATCGCTCGGATTCAACCCTTCATTGCCCCATTGAAGAGCTATATAAGGAAACCTTTGGATACATTGAAGAATATGTGACAATTGAGAGCAACAAAACTATAGTCCATTGTTGCCAAAACTTATGCTTGAGTCTGCATCCCTTTGTCCCTTGGAGCACTTTGGTGTTCTTCCCAAGCTTTCCTTTTGCTTGTGAGATTGCTATCGAGAGATGGAGGATTGAGGTGGTGGAGGCCCAAGTGGGGGATTCAGTTTCTTCGATTCGCAGACGTGACGACAGAGGTTGTATTCATTGTAATATCTGATTTTATATTAATAGAAATATCTTTTCCTGTCCAATAATGTATGTTTGAATGAATATTTTATCCATGGATGATTTCAAACGCTTATACGTTGTTGATTATATATGCTAGAGTAGATCTAACACCAATATATATAGCATGCTTGTCTTGTTTACTGATTATTGAGGAAGTAATTTCTCAATTCAAGTTGGAGTTGGAAAGCTCAACGGGGATCTACTTCAACCGTCTGGAATAAGGTATGAGTTTTGATCCTTTAGTGTTAGATATTCAATTTCTCTTGCATATTCGAAAGGATTGATTTCTGGAGTCAAGCTGTCTGTTGTGGTACCCCAAGAAGCCATAGGAATCTATCTCTGTAATAGAATTGGAGACTCCACTAGGGAGGTTCCTTGTTTTTATTTGTGGTTTGCGGATACAATGGGCTTGATATTCTTGACTTACTCTTTGTTTCTCCCCGTTTCTATGTCGCATTTTATAGTATGTTTGTCCATTGACACTCCCCTTTATTGGTTTGGCCTTGGCCTGCTTTTTACCACTGCCTTCTCTGTATACGCGGGTTTTTGGCCAAAAGTTGCGTACATACGCGTATTTTTGGCCAAAAATCACATACATACGCAGCTGTTCTTCAAACAGTCGCGTACATCCTCCCTTTTGGTTGAGTTTGATGTTGTGGGAAGTTGCTGGGTGGGTTGTGAGTGTGGTTGGGTCTTCCTTGGGTCTGATGTTGTCTATTGGATGCTTCGTTTGTGACCAGAGACCGTTTTTTCATTGATTTTTCTTTAAAAGTAGTTTTAGTCATTTATCCTTTTTGTTTTGCCATTAGTGCATTACCCTTTTTTGTCTCAGTGTCTTACTGGGATTGTGTCTTATACTTTCTACAGAGACTAAGAGTTTTAGATGAATTTTATTGCATTTTTCATTCTTTTATATTGAAAAATACAAAGTAGTTGCAATCTTAGTTGCATCTTCGATATGGATTTGAGGAGGTACTTGCATTGGATTTCTTGGATGAGAGTTGTATTTAGGATTTCATATAGGAAGGATTGCATTGGCATTCAGAAAGGAATATATATTTATGCATCTCATGTAGTGGCATACCCTATTTTTCATTTGACAAAGATTGCACTTAGCATTGTTTGTTATGGTGTGCATATTTACTTCATTGCTGAGTCATAACTTCATTAGTTGCACGATTATTTTACTTTGAGAAATTACAGCCATTAAAATCAACGCATAATAAAATGAATTACACTCTTTTCTTTTATAGGGTGCATCAACAAGATTAGGTTTTAGAGTCTTGGAATAGTTCATTGTGAGTTAATTCTCCAAGACTACTAAACAACAACAAGTAGGTGTCTGTCCAGGTGTGATAGTGAAATCCTTGGTATAATTAGTGTTTCTCAGGACGCTCCTCTTACACGGGAGTTAAGCACGAGGCAATGTGAGTGGTTATGATTGGGATGACCCCTGGTTGTAATTGAGTAGCACCGAAGATATTTCTAGAATGGAATTTGTATCTAAGGGATCTTTCAAGATTTTCGGGCTTTGCTACCCTACCCATACGGTCAATCCCACCTGTGATTGTCCACCTGAGCATTAATTATATTGAGGTGACCTTAGTTGCCTTACCTAGGTTATCGAGGGGGTACTTGCAGAGGTTATCCTGTTAGTGTCCTGGCCAGGTAGAGGTCGGACAACATAGTCGCTTTATGCGTTTAAGCTGAGGTCCACTATAATTGGCTATGCACCTCCACTTGTAGTGTATGGGAGTTTCAAGCCTCTCCCAGGCGAGACATGCCTGCTGCATTTGGGAGCTCACATATCCTCCCTTGTTTTGCTTGTATTTTGGATGTATATTTTGTTAGGAGTGTGCTCTTTGTGTGCTAGTTGGCTTGTGGGGTTGCAGTTACTTGAGTATATTTATGCTCTCTTGAGTTTGGGTCCTTTTATTTTCGGCATGCCTGGTATCCTATCACCCGTCCTTGGTCCTAATACGGACCCTGGTGTTAGACTTGGGGACATCACAACCCCTTACCCTGCTCATAAATTTGAAGTGGTCACATTCTTCCCTCTACTCCATTTGTGGAGGATGTTGACTCCCTTCGCTCAGTCTTTACATCGGTGGTCACCCTCATGGGGGTGGTAGTGGATGCGTGAACGTTGGGTCTACACCTTACTTTCCTTTTTATGTCCCATCGTTCACCGCATTGTTTCCTTTGGGAGCAGTTGTCATGATCATTCCTCCCTATATCTTATAGCTTGGATTATTTATTGACTATTTTGGGTTGTTTTGGACTAATATGGTTGTCATGTAGGGTCCAAATTTTGTACACTCTCTTCGAGGTTTTGACCTGTTCGTGCCTATCACAGGTATTATGTTTGAACTGGCATATAGGTTAGGATATCACATCCACTTGCACTTATGCATTACCTTATGACCGTTCCATCTTAACCTTAAGTACGAACCCATTCCATGGTATCACGAAACCTTCATGCTGTTGTTAGAAGTGGTACTATGTGAATGGTAGAGCTTTCCTATACATGGGTGTCCTAGTTAGCTCCCCTTTGCATTTGGTACCCATGCTGTGAGTTTTCTTTTAGGTCTAGGAGTCTGTTGTATAGTATCACCATGACATTTCACAAGAGCCTCATACTCCTCTTGATCTTTTGCTGGCCTGTTTCCTCAGGAATCCCTTATGTCAAGTTGTAATTGCATTATCATGAGCTTTGCCTACCTTATTAAGCCTTATGCCGGCTTCCCTGACTTTGAGTTTCAGCCATATAGCCCGAGCTTGTCTCATGTCTAGCCATGCAGAGCCATATTTTATATCCTTTGCGGCTGATTCCCTTTTTTACCAGGAGGGGACTTTCCCCCGAGTGTCACTATCCTACACATGTATCCTTGCATTGAGCATAGGTATGTTCCACTACTTGGAACTAGTTTGTTTTCCCATACGACACTCGTCTCCTCCTAGTATGTAACTATAAAGCAGTTTTATTCTTTTTCAATCTTTTTAAATATTTGAAAAAGTCCAAAAAAAATTAAAAAAACCAAAAATTCGGACAAGGAAAGATGTTATCTTTGGTAGCTGTCGAGTCGTGTCGCCTTCGAACAAAGCACTACATATCACATCCGTTGGTTGGGTTTATAGTTTGACTTTAGGAGCCGTACTCATTTATCTGAGTTTATATCCACCAATTGGTTAAGCTTCCAGTCCCTATGGAGCCTCTGTCGATGCTTCCTATGTCGCAGAGATGTCCCAGTTTTTTATATCGATTCTATGCTGCCTACATTCAGTCACCATTCGCCGTTATGCTCTTGTTCAAAGGAAGTTGAAACCTGATTCGACCATTCCTTAGTTATCTTGACTTTGCATGTTGACCATTCCTGATACAGTTACTGGTTTGTGCACGTTATGATCAAGTCCTTCCACATTATACAACTTTGTTGAGTACCTCATGTTGGATGATGGGGGATGCCTTAATTCCCTCCTTCCAGCGGATTTCATCCCATCGACTTCAGATCATTTATTCTAGGATTGATATCTAGAGTAATTTTTGAGTGCCTTGAGACTTGCAGTCATCAGTGGCAGGTTCTCTTTCCATCGACAGTTTCTGGGAATACATCAATGTCCCCTGATCGATGGATTCTCTCAAGTGTTCGACCTCAACACATTTTTTCACACTTATTAGTTTGCACTGTAGTACCTTGATTCCCATTATCATTATCAGTGGGTGATCTCGCATCTATTAACGGTATACATCAATGACCAGTAATCAGATGATAGACTACTATGTTTGACCTTGACACCTCCATTCACATAGTAGGACATGTACACGTAGTGGTTTGTGTAGAATACCTTCCAGATTGGTGGCATCTCTTATATGCTACCTCCTTGATCGTGCCAATGTTCATGAGATTTCAGCTCTCATGACTTGATTCTAGTATATGTCAGACATTTCCAGCCATTATGGAGATCTTGATCTGTTATATATCTTCAACTTTCTTGGAGATCATGATCCTTTTTATATCTTCATCATGGAGATTCAGATCTATATATATTGTACGTGGCGATGACCACACATGTCATATTTTGTATCATGCCTATTCATGGCCATTGTATTTGCAGTTATATGCAAAGTTGTATCATTTTACTATGCCGATTGGGTGGCTGGTCTTTCACTGGGTTCTTCATCACTCCACTTCTGGGTTGGACTTATAATGTATTTCGGCCATCGTATGACCCCTATGACATCACACATTAGGGGGCATCTGTTATAGTTGATTTTACCACACCTGGTGAATCACACTTGTATGGCCTTCCCCTATCCCTCTGCAGACTCTTTGGACCCCATGGACCTTTTTTTATACCTTTTATGTTTCCAAGATCATCCCTAAAAACATGCTTAAATTTCTATATGCGAATTTTAAACCCTTTCTCGCGTATATACGCGGGTTTGACCCCTAAAACCGCATACATTGAGATGTGTGCAAAAGGCCAAATTCTTTTGGAGTTTTCCTTGACATGGATCCAACTCACTTGTCTCCTAGCCTTCCATATGCCTTGAGATCGCTCGGATTCGACCCTTAATTTCCCCATTGAAGAGCTATATAAGGAACCCTTTGGATACATTGAAGAATATGTGAGAATTGAGAGAAAAGAAACTATAGTCCATTGTTGCCAGAACTTATGCTTGAGTCTGCATCCATTTTTCCCTTGGAGCACTTCGGTGTTCTTCCCAATCTTGCCTTTTTCTTGTGAGCTTGCTATTGAGAGATGGAGGATTGAGGTGGTGGAGGCCCAAGTGGGGGATTCAGTTTCTCCAATTCGCAGACGTGCCGACAGAGGTTGTATTCATTGTAATATCTGATTTTATATTAATAGAAATATCTTTTCCTGTCCAATAATGTATGTTTGAATGAATATTTTATCCATGGATGATTTCAAATGCTTATACGTTGTTGATTATATATGCTAGAGTAGATATAACACCAATATATATAGCATGCTTGTCTTGTTTACTGATTGTTGAGGAAGTAATTTATTAGTTCAAGCTAGAGTTGGAAAGCTCAACGGGGATCTACTTCAACCGTCTGGAATAAGGTACGAGTTTTGATCCTTTAGTGTTAGATATTTGATTTCTCTTGCATATTGGAAAGGATTGATTTTTGGAGTCAAGCTGTGTGTTGTGGTACCCCAAGCCATCAAAATTTCTCTCTGTAACAGCCTTAGATGCGGCTTTAAAGGATACTCCACTGAGGTGGTTGAATGTTCATAAACAATCTATCATAGTTTAGTTGTAGTGTCAAATATTATTAGATATTCAATTTTGTGAGGGGGTTCTTTATGTCAGAGAGAAGTAAACTGGACTAACAAGGCTTGTCAACCATATCAATGTTTGTATTGTGACATAGAAGGTTGTACCAAAGTAATAATGGGTGCATATGTTCATTCATACATTGGATATGATACCAAGAAATTGGTATACATTGCTTGAGCTATGAAAAGGAACTACAAAATGGGATGATATTACTGATAGTTTCAAACATATATCTAGTTATGTAGATGAAATTCCATCGATATAAATGACTCTTCAAGTGATCAAGACTAATTTTTTTGAGGAAATACCAGTAGTAGTCTCGAGTCTGCCACAGTGGACTATGACTATCTAGAACTTGATGGAGTGTTACAACATTTTTGGAGAGCCTCAGGATGGTGACCCTAGAGATGTAAATATTTTAGAATCGGAGGGAAGACGAGCTTTGGAGGGGTCTGGTATGTCATATGATTTATTTTTGAAGGAATTAAAGATTAAGAAGGTAAATATTGGTTCTACCGATAACCCAAAGATTGAAATGATTGATGATTACTAGAATGATGAGACTATTGGAAATATTACAGACTTGTTGCATAAATTCCAAGATTTAGTTCCTATGACTTTCTCTGAAATGAAAAGAATTGTTGAATACTTGGGTGAAATGAAGATTCCATTGAAACTAGATGTTAAACCAGCAAGGAAGAGACCACATAGACTAAACCCAGGTATAAAGAGAAATTCAAAGTAGACCTTGAAAGAATGTTGGATTCATGCATTATTGATACTGTCGAAGAGTCAGAGTGAATCAATACTATGGTTGTCCAAGACAAGAAGACTAACTGTGAAGTTTTCTTTTGTGTCGACTTGCAAAAATTGAATGACACCTTCCTGGATGATTCATTACCTACACCATTTACAGATAAATTTCTAGAGAGTGTTGGAGGACAAGAAGTATATTCATTCACCGATGGATTTTTTGGATATCATCAAATAAGGATTGTGAAATAAGGTCGACATAAAACCACCTTTGCGACAAAGTGGGTTTTATTCTAGTATATGGTAATTCCCTTCGATATTAAGAATGCCCCTGCTATTTTTTCCAGTATAGTTGTCATTGTTTTTAAATAATTTATTCATAGATTCCTAGAAGTCTACTTTGATGACTGGATAATGTATGGGTTGATTAAAAATCAATTGAAAATCTCTAATTGATGTTAAAACATTGTATATAGTTTAAAATCTCTTTAAATTTGAAGAAATGCATTTTCTATGCACCATTTTGTATATTATTGGGTCATGTTGTCTGCAAAGAAGGAATGTCGATGGATCCGATGAATATTGATATCATTGTGGACTTACCTCCACCAACCTTAGTTAAGCAGTTAAGAACTACATTGGGTCACATGGGATACTACTAAAAGTTCATCTAAGGGTATGTTGAAATCACAGATCCAATGGAAAAGTTGTTAAATAAAGATGCAAAGTTCCAATGTAATGAAGAGTGTCAGAAGAGCCTTGACACGCTAAAAAAATGGTTTCATCTCCCATTCTAATTTTATTAGATTGGCTCAAATAAGTCCATGTCCAAGTCGATGCCTCCTCAATATCTCTAGGTGCAGTACTTTCACGACTAGGAGAGGGCTCTATTGAACATCCAATTTCAATTGCTAGTAGGAAACTATCGATGACAAAAAATAACTGCACCACAATAGAAAATAACTACACTACGATAGAGAGAGAATGGATTTCCATGGTTTATGCATTGTAGAAGTTTCAACACTATTTACTAGGTGGTCATTTCAAAATGTTCATAGACCATTTTGATTTCAAGTATTTGGTGAGTAATCTAGTGTTATGGGAGAAAATTTACGAATGGATCCTTCTCTTCCAAGTGTTTGATTTCAATATTATTGTTAAGCTAGGGAGGTTGAATGCTGGACCTAATCACATGTTGCAGTTGGAAATTGGGGAAGAGCCGACAAACCTAGATGATAACCTACCCGATGCACAACGTATTACAGTAAATATGGTCGATGACTATTATGAAGACATCATACATTTTTTTTACTATAGGATAAGATCTAGGGGGATATAACACCGTATAAAAGAAGAAATTAGTCATCAAATCTACATATTTTTAGTTGATAGTCGATCAGTTGTATAAATTGGGACTTGATGATATTTTATGTTGTTGTGTCTTAAGAATGAGCAACAAATGATCCTAGAAGAAGCTTGTGATGGGGTGGTGATATTCCACTATGTGGGGATATAAAATCCATAGAAGATATTGCGGGTCAATATCTGGTGGCCCACACTGCATTGGGATGCATATGAGTATTGCAAGAGCTGTGATATTTTTCAAAGGACTATAAATCCATAATGACATGATAAAATTCCATTGGTGCCATAAATAACATTCTGGGAATTTGATAAGTGGATTGTGGACTTTGTGGGACCCATAAACCGTCCAAGAAAGAAAACATGTTCTAGATACATAATCACTATGAATGATTACTTGACCATATGGGATGAGGTTTCCCTTGTGAAAGATTGTACTGATGCAACTACTGTGAGGTTTCCGTTTGAGGACATGACTACCAGGTTTGGATGTCCTAGAGTACCGTTGAGTGATTAAGGTAAGAATTTTGTTAATAAAAATATTGAGGAAATTATAGAACAATTTCAAATACATCATAGAAAAGGTACACCTTATCATCCATAGGAAAACGGTCCTATTGAGGCCTTTAAAAAAATCCTAGGGAATGCTTTAACTAAGGTCTGCAATGTGAACCGTGATGACCGAGAATTAAAAATCCTCGTGGTATTGTGAAATTATCGAAAAACCTATAATAAATTGACAGGTCATATTCCATTAAGGTTAGTTTATGGGAAATAGGTTGTTATGCCCATGCAATACATTGTGCTTAGTCCGAGAATTGATGATTTCACTAGTATTTCTGATACTAGTGTAGTAGAGGATAGATTGTCATAGTTACTCCATTTATAAGAAGATTGATTCCTTGCAGGATTCCATTAACAAGTTTAGAAACATATACATAAGGATTGGCATGATATAAATACTAACCAAAACTAGTTCTAGCGAGGGGGCCTTATTCTCCTCTATGACAACAAGTTTTTGAAACATCCTGGTAATCTTCGAATGCACTAGTTGGGACCTTATATTGTCAACTTTATCATTTGGGGGGGGGGGGGGCCGTTTAGTTGAAGAAGTTAAATGGGGATTGTCGAGCACCCAATATGCAAGTAGATTACTACCAATGTACAGAGTGTACAATATTTATTGTTAACCTGGGAAAGTCTTGTATTTCAAGGATAAAATGCACAGTATATGCTTAAACACAAAGTCACTGCAATTGAACAATACTATCCTCTGTTCAACTATGCTCATCCCAAGAATCTATGTAATCCCATTTATCTTATAAACACTGCAATCATAATTACCTTCTGCTATGCTTTGATCTAAGAATGGAAAGATAAAAATCATATCTAAATTACAATTGCAGATGAAAGGAAATCCTATTCACATCCATGAATGATTAATTCACCTATTCAATCTGATTATTCTAGGAAACCACAAGCGTAATTTAAATATTGATCCAGGGATTCAAATGCAGAGATTAAGTTCAACTACTCTAGGAAACTGAAGTGCAGGAATGAAATTCGGTAATCATAACAATAAAAACAAGTTGCAAAGATTCATGGAACGACAAATAAATATCTAAGGATGAACAGAGCTGTTACAGTTACCACATGAATTGTATAAAAGATAATTACCTACTCAGTCGACTGCCACACTATACCACTACAGATCTCCAAGGAATGCAATCACAACACACTGTAAATCCACACTTACTACAACTGCTTATGAAAGGAATCGAATTAACATAACATCACACGACAAATAAATTAAAAAGTCCTAATTTAACTCAGCAATATCTGTGGAAGGTGGGCCCAGCCTTCACACAGAGATGCTGGCTGAACAGGCGTAAAACCCTTAAATCAGAAGTAACTCCTTGTATTAAAAGACATAGTAATTACACAATTCCTCCTCACAGCTAATACAATGAATGAATTATATGTTCAGCAACAACCCCCTGGGTCGAGACAATTCTCCATATTTATACCATGTGGATCATAACATCCTATCCTATTATGGGGTAGCCATGAAGATCTCTGATCTTCAGGCGCCCTAAATGACAATAGCTGTTACAAACGTGGCAGGAAAAAAATAGGAAGCACAGGAAAACTGTTAATCGCCCCAGGAGTAGCGATATTTTCAGATTACAACTACACATGAGCAGCAATGTACTATGGATCTCTAATTATGACACATTCTGTTATAGCTGCCTTGTCACAGCTTTGTCCAGGATATCGCACTGGAACCGCATGCCTTGGGTGATGATAGGATGGTTGAGGATCAGCTTGAGTAGTGAATATCCATCCTTTTCAAGACTTGTTCAGCCCAATCTTCCTGCAGTCCACTTATCTCAAAATACCTTTATAAACCATAATATGTTAGCGCATTGAGAGATACAAAGCCTTAATTATCACAATCATAAGTATTAATAAAATAAAACAATGACCAGCCATACCTTGGTGGTTTGAAGAGTAGAGTGGGGATAGCATGTTTAATTGGTATGCTGAATGGGGTAGGATAGGACAAGAAGAGGTAATTAAAGGTGGTCAAAAGAGGCCATTTTTGGGATCAACATCTCCCCCCAACTATCCTGTTGCATGTCCTCATGCAACAACCTCCATCATTCTGAATCCGAATCTTGTACTGAGCTTTGTTTGTGAAGAGAGGAGAAGTTGTAGGGGAACTCAGGCACCCCTTCTTTCTCTAAGAACCCTCTGTGAGCAATCCAATACCTCTAGCATCACTGCTCCTCTGCCTTAGTTAGTGCGAAGTCCACTCTATATGGTTTTTCTGGCCACTAGATGAGGGGGAATTTAAATTTCAAACCCAACCAATTAGCCCCACATTCCCTGATACATCCAACATAGCCCTTGACCCTAGAATGTGTCTGTTCAAAATTCCTGAAACAATAGGGGTCTCGACTTCTGAGTATAGGAGAGGCAACTTGCCATCTGTGCTTACTTCCTTCCAATGCTACTTGTTGGTGTATGGAAATATAGTTGGTGTAAGTAGAAATCACTTCCTCCTGAAGTTCCATTATGTGCCGAGCCTGGATAGGATATGAAAACAAACTCTTATACCGAGCAAAAAGAATACCAGGATTCCGAGGCTCACTTCGAACCCACAGGTTAGAGTGAGCTTCATTGTGAGAAAAGGTTTGAAAAGACCTTTCCCACTGAGCATGATTGCTCACAAAAGAAGCAAAAGCCCTTAGCTGAACATCCCCTGAAAAAGGGACATGATTTGAATGGCGGTCCAGAGGGCAAGCCATCTCATGCAAATATAATTCACACAGCAAATTTTGATCTTCAAAATTACTTCCAAAAAATGTTTCCATAAACTTTGCTGAGGTCATTATCTCAAATGACCTCCCTTCTTTCACAGCTCTCAAATTAAACCAAAGAAACTGTTCAAACAGGAAGACGAGGTAAGAGGAAGAAGGCATCCTAGTGCCCAATGTTGGAGACATCTACCATCATACACACTCTTTCGGTCAAATTGGCCTAGTTAAACCACTATCCTAAGTTTAATTAACATCAGTGGAGCATTAATTGCCATCTTACAGTCACACCCACGCCTTCCTACAGTCAAGGAGGCTAACTTAGCCTTCTCCTACAGTCAAGGAGGCTAACTGGAGCACTCGGGGGGTGATCTGAGTGATATTAATGCACCTAATTGCTAACTGGTGGTTACAATCAGTTCAACCAGTCAGTTACAGTCAGTTAAGGCACCTCCATTCATTAAATATATTATTTAATGATTATTTATTATTATTTAATGAACTAGAGTCAACAAGGCACCTCCACCAACTTCTGATGGTCAGTTCAGCTTTAGTTAACCTCATCAGGGTTCATTGGAGTCATGCAGGACTAGCACTTGATGGTTGGATTGCTATGACATGTGTTTGATCTCCTTCAGTTGAGATTCAGTCATTTATTGCACTCCGACTTCAGTTAGGGTTTGTTGAGTCAATTAGGGTTTTGGTCAAGTGGTTAACTGAGTGAGATTGCATGGAAAAGAGTCAATTAAAGTAGACTCACTCATTGAATTCGAATTGTCCCTTAGGTATTCGAATTCTTCATGGAGTTAAGCCATTGCTATTCATGGAAATTGTAATCCTTTATTGTTTATAAAATATACAGAGAGGATACCTATTTTGTATCCGATTATTTCCAATTCATGAGTATTTGTTAATTATTCTTTGATGATTTTGATTCCTAGTTCCTAGATCATGTGCAAGAATTAATATGGTATCAGAGCTTACGGCAGGACAAAGAACAATCTCTCAAGAACAAGATTTTTGGCAGATTTCTCCATGAAATTTGAGCAATAGCTCAAAAATCCAGCATTGCACCAGAAGCCAAGGCTTACCACTCAATATCCCAAGTAAAGAACTTGTTGATCAAGCTTGCTTGATTGACTATGTTGGATGTGATGAAAGCCTAAAATGTGCAGGCTGTCCGACCCTACGGTGCCCCTTTTGTTTTGATTTGCAGGTTTTATCAGGTACAACTTCAAATGGACTCATCAATCCCTCCTCTCACCCCATTCATAAGCTATTCGAAATGGAAGCTGAAGATGATTGCATATCTCAAGAGACGAGGTCTCTATGAGGTGTCTATTGGACTTGGAAGAGAGTCTTATGATAATGAGAACGACTGGATAGATGAAAATGATAGAGCTGTTGAAACAATATGTCTGGCCCTTGATGATAGCTTTTACTACCTTAATCTTGGTTCTACTGAATACCCAAAGGATCTCTGGACAAAATTGGACAGAACCTTTGGCAAGCAAAATGAGGATCATAATAGTACTTTGGAGATCACAGCCATCACCACAAGAGTTCTTTACTCAAAAGTCTCAGCCTCTACTCTCTCTGATGAAGTTGTTCAAGGTGAAGATGAAGCAGAATCTTCTACACATTCAATTCGAATTGAAGAAAGTCTCCATGAAGTGACTCCTTCTCCTGATGCTCCGGAAGTTCATGAGATCTTTGATATCTCATATTCTCATATTGCTGAAACAGAAGAAGACATTCAAATCTCTGATATTGAAGAAAAATACTGCTGCACTTCCATGCAAACATTCATCGGTGATTTTCCTTTGAATTCTATGCAAAATTTACTAGTAATTGCTTCCGAAAGTGAGGAGAAATTTGAATTTTCTTCCTCTAATGTTGTTGCTGGTGTGCAAATATGTAAAAAATTGGAAATTTTGGAAGAAATATCAGATTATAAGAGTGATACATTCTCTCCCCATGATCTAGATCTTCCAGCAAAATCTTGCAGGATTGCATGCACCGAAATTCAGAATTTTGAAGAAGAAGAAAACTGTGCATCCACCGTCTCGGTTGACCATAATTTTGGATCTGATATGAACCTTATTGGATCTGATATGATCTTATTTGGATCTGATATGATCTTATTTGGATCTGATCTGATATTTCTTGGTTCAAAATTTCAGGTTCATAAACCTTCAGTACTGCTTGTAGCTGTTCTCATCAACGGTGTGAAGAAACAAGTACCGCAAGTCTCCTAGAAAATTGCTGCTGGGGATTTGATTTGATTTCATAGTTTTGGATCTGTTATGAAATTATTTAGATCTGATTTACATTCTGATATGATATTATTTTTTTCATATTTTAAAATCCAAGAGCTTTCAGTCATGCTTGTAGCTGCTCTCACCAATTCCGGTGTGAAAAATCAAGTACCGCAGTTCTTCTTCAATTTTGCTGATGGGGATTTGGTGTTAGTTTCCTCTTGTGAGGTTGCTGATATTTTATTTTGTGATTCATTAGCTATTTCAGAATCTATATCAGATTATGGAGCTCAAGCATTCGCTCTCTAGATTCCCAGGGATTCTCTACCTTTGGTCACAAGCTCATCTCCTCACAGAACTAGTAAAGAGGAAGACATTCTGCATCCGCTTGGACACTTGCTCCTAAACATTGGGGCTGATTTTACCACTCATGGTTTGCTGTTCAAAGCTGCAACATATCATTTTCTTGAGTGTTTCACACATGGTTCAAATCCTCAAGAACCTTTGCTCTCTCTTCAGATGATTTCAGTTGCTCTACATGGGTCCAGTTTTCACCGTGCAGCTACTTATATTTCTGATTCAGTTGAGTGCATTGTTTTTCTTCCAAAGTGGAAGATTCCTCCAGACATATTCATTTAGTTTGGATTCAGAGGTTCACATGCATAGTTTCAGGATGTTGCTGTATAGAAGAACCAATTCTTGATTTACTGCTTAGTTTGAGGGGGGGTATTTTTCCCATGAGGTTTTCTCCGTTTCCTTGGTTATATTAAGCAGTTACTTTATTGTACAGGGTGACCTATGGCCTTAGTTTCTAGGGCCCTAGAATTTTATGCATCTATGTTTTCTAACTCTTCCTGAGTATATCTTAAGGGGGGGTGTTGGAGACATCTACCATCATACACACTCTTTCAGTCAAATTGGCCTAGTTAAACCACTATCCTAAGTTTAATTGACATCAGTGGAGCATTAATTGCCATCTTACAGTCACACCCACGCCTTCCTACAGTCAAGGAGGCTAACTTAGCCTTCTCCTACAGTCAAGGAGGCTAACTGGAGCACTCCGAGGGTGATCTGAGTGATATTAATGCACCTAATTGCTAACTGGTGGTTGCAATCAGTTCAACCAATCAGTTACAGTTAGTTAAGGCACCTCCATTCATTAAATATATTATTTAATGATTATTTTAATGATTATTTATTATTATTTAATGAACTAGAGTCAACAAGGCACCTCCACCAACTTCTGATGGTCAGTTCAGCTTTAGTTAACCTCATCAGGGTTCATTGGAGTCATGCAGGACTAGCACTTGATGGTTGGATTGCTATGACATGTGTTTGATCTCCTTCAGTTGAGATTCAATCATTTATTGCACTCCGACTTCAGTTAGGGTTTGGTGAGTCAATTAGGGTTTTGGTCAAGTGGTTAACTGAGCGAGATTGCATGGCAAAGAGTCAATTAAGCTAGACTCACTCATTGAATTTGAATTGTCCCTTGGGTATTCGAATTCTTCATGGAGTTAAGCCATTGCTATGCATGGAAATTGTAATCCTTTATTGTTTATAAAATATACAGAGAGGATACCTATTTTGTATCCGATTATTTCCAATTCATGAGTATTTGTTAATTATTCTTTGATGATTTTGATTCCTAGTTCCTAGATCATGTGCAAGAATTAATACCCAGGAGTTCTTGAGAGAGAGCATACATCTGCTCTTTTTCCTTCTACATGAATTGGAACTTTTTCAGCTCCCTCAAATTGCTCTGTAGCTCCTCTTCCCAAATTCTCTGGGTCATACGTTCTTCTGCCCAATTCTCCTCCAATCCCTTGATAATCTTTCTATGCTCAATAAGAGAAATCATCCCTCCCTAGTATTCCTCCACCTGGCTCTTCCATTTAATTACCTCCATTCTCAGAATTGCGACTTCTGCTGTAAGGTTCAGGATTTTCTCTTTATGATGTTCCTCTTTGTCCGAGTCCAGGTCGATGAAATTTCTAAGGGGCTCAGTCCTCACCTTGTCACTTGATGTGCCCCATTGGGAACTCTGCACATCCGAAGCTATTTTGAGAGTTGCTAGTTCTTGTGTGGTAGCAAATTTCTCTGGAATTTATTCAACAACCGCATCCATCACTCCTAGAGACACTGGTTCTTGTGTAACAGTGTCTTCTTTCTGAAGTTCCCTCATGGCAAGTTCGGCAGCTGATTGTGAGGATGTTGGTTCTTGTGGAGCAACTTCCTCCTGAATTGTAATTCCATGTTCTATCTGATTGTCAGCTGTTGTCTCAGCCAGAGTCTGTGAGGCTACTGGTTCTTGTGTAACAGATCCCTGTTCTTCTTTGTCCTTTTGCTGCTGAGATTGGATGTCTTCTTTAGTGTGCAGCCGCTCCTCAAGGATTTCGGTATCACCTGAGGATTGTGTTTGGACTTGTTCATCTTCACTCCAATGTATATCAGGGATGATATCCACTTCAAGGTTATCTTCTAGTTGCAATTCAAGAGTCCTTGCTGCAACCTCCAAGGATGTTGGTTCTTGTGTGACAACATCCTGACTTACTTCTTCATCTCCCTATTGTTGCAGTTCTTCTTCTATGATTTTTGTGTCATGGGAACATTCTGGAGTTGTAGTACATAATTCTTCATTAAACTCCAGAGTGTCCTCAATTCCAAGTTCTTCTCCCATCTGGTCAGCCATTTGGACAAGCACACTCAGGGATGTTGGTTCTTGTGTGACAGCACCCTGTTCAATCTCATCATTGTATTGCCTTTGTGGTTCCACTTCTATAATTTCTATGTCATGGGAGAATTTTGGAGTTGTAGTACAAAATTATTCATTAAACTCTAGAGTGTCCTCAATCCCAAGTTCTTCTCCCATCTGGTCAGCCATTTGGACAAGCACACTCAGGGATGTTGGTTCTTGTGTGACAACACCCTATTCAATCTCATCATTGTCTTGCCTTTGTGGTTCCACTTCTATAATTTCTGTGTCATGGGAGCACTTTGGGGTCAAAGTACAATATCAATCCCCACTATCAGGAATGATTTCATCGCTTGGTTCCTCTGTCCCAGAGTTGGTGGAAAATTCAGCAAGAATATTCAAAGATGCTGGTTCTTGTGTGATAGCATCTTATTTTTCTGTAGCTCCCTCTATTGTAGGTGTATAATGTTTTGTTCTACATAAACGAATTACAATATTGTGGCCTGATTCCTTAAATATTTCCCCACAGGTGGGACATACCACTCTCTCTTCTTCCTTGCCAGGCTCAGTCAAATTTGATCCCTCCAATTGGTCTGCAGCCTCCACCAATGTGTGCATTTTCCTTTCACCCTGTTTCCTGCAGGCTTCTTTCCAATTTTCCAATTCCCTTCTAAGTATTTGGACTTCCTCTTTTAATAGTGTATTCTCAAACATAAGTCCTTCAATTTTGGGTTCTTCCTCGACTGGCCCTTGTGGAGCATCAATTGGCCTGGGTTCAAGAGCAGGGAACTCAATTTGTGCCTCTAAGGTTGCCCATGTTTTTCTTACTACTTCTGCTGCTGCAACCGACCTGGTTCTTTAACTTCTTATTGGTGGGGTTATCTTAATTTCATTAATTGATCTCTTCCTTTTCTTTTGTGGTGCTAGAATACCAGGATTCACAGCTGATGTAGAAGGAATGTCCTGAGTTCTAGCATTTTCTTGTTCCTCGGGCTGTTCTTCCTCAATCAAAGTTCCTCCCCACTCAGGTGAGGATTCAATGGTCACCAGCTCAATATTTTATTCCATTGCTATGGCTTTGTCACCTTCGGGTTCAAATGTCACAACATTTAGTGCTGCTCCAATTTCACCTTCTATTATCAAAGCTATCCTGTTATTTGGGTCTTCCATAGAATTTTTATCTACATCCTCTTTCAATTGCTCTGTTTGTGCCCCTGGTTGATCTTCTTCTAATCCAGTTTCATCTCCCCCCCCAACTACGTTGGAGGGGCTCTGGTCCTCCTGTTGTGGTTCGTGTCCCCCCAGCTGTGGATGAGCCTGCTCTTGTTCAATTGGGACACCGGGAAAAGGAGCGGGTTCCTGAGCTTGAGCTGTAAATTGCTCCCATGTTATATTATATTGAGCAAGGGTCCTCAAGATAATTAATTTGATGAGGCCATGGTGGGTTAGTNTTAGCAGCTTGAACAAACCCCGCCATATGATGCAAATCATGAAGCATATAATATGGAATGTTCAACAGAATCTTATGGCGGAGATGAGATAGTAAAGGCAATTCAGAATTATAAATAGTTTGGTACCTACCTTCACAAGTGATATATTTCTTGAGGAAGACAACAACCTGGTCCCATGGCTTCGGCAATGACTACAGTACTATCCCTCTTCTTGACATGTGAACCTGCTCCCCCTCTATTAAAAAGTCTTGCAATGTTGTAGTAGTGGGGACTCGACGTCCAAACCAAGCCCTTCCCACCTGAGGGATGGCAGTGACCTCAGATATAATGGTCTCAGAAACTTCGATGCTCAACCCCCAAACCTCTGAGTAAGTTTCTGTGAGGTTCAGAGCAAATTGTAAGGATGCTTCATGGTTGAATCTGTCCAGACGTTCGAAAAATTTCGTCCAACCAGCGGCTTGAAAGATGGCGAAGACCGCAGCATTTCTCCTGAGCGCCTATGTATTTGAAGGTTCATAACGAGCTGGAATCCCCATGGTTCTAGCTTCAGACTGAGTTTGCTGTTCAACAAATTACAGACTCCGACAATGGATGTTATGGAACAGAAGATACATGGACCCCTGAGAGGAGATGTTAGGAAAATTTGGAAAGTTTTAGCACACCAGATTATTTGAAATTTCATTCTGAATTGGGGAAGGTGGCGGTTATTAGTCTTTACGTCGCATGGGCAAAGAGTTAATCAGGCAATAATGGGCATAAAAATAGAGGTATGACTGACATTGTTAAATCATATCAATACTTAATCATGTGATTAATCAAAGCCATACCTTTGAGACTGCGCGTTGGATATCCTTAGGAGAATAATGGAATGTGTGGTTGCTGACGTTGCAGAAGCCGAACTTGTGCGCAGTCATTAATTATAATCATTATAACCGAGATACTGCAATAATTCTTTCCACTAGTGAAGCACAAACCATCACGTCCAAATGGTCGGAATTATGAAAAAAAATATCACCTTATGGACCAGATTGCCGGCATGAGGAGGAGGAATCGGAGCCATATCTAGAGGAATTAATGGTGTAGAAAGCAATTTTCCAATAACACAGGAGTTACCACCGCAGGTTATGAAGAAATTGAAACAGAGACACAACCCTTAATGCTGGAAATATTAGCCAAATATAGCGGATTTGCAGATGCTAGGAAATATGTGGCAGCCGTCGGAGAAAGGATCACGACTGCTGGGAAGGATGTCGCAACTGTTGGAAAAAGATCACGGCTGCTGGGAAAGGTGTTGCAGCCGTCAGAAAAAAAATCACGGCTGCCGGGAAAGATTTCACAACCATTGGAAAAAGGGTCACGGCCCCCGGGAGAGATGTCGCAGCCTTTGGAAAAAAGGGTCACGGTCGCTGTGAAAGATGTCACAGCCATTGGGAAAAAGGGTCACGGCCACCGGGAAATATGTCGCAGCTGTCGAGAAAAAGGGTCACGGCTGCCGGGAAATATGTCGCAGCCCTCGAAAAAAGGGTCACGGCAGCTGGGAAAGATGTCGCAGCCATCGGGAAAAGGGTCACGGCCACCGGGAAAGATGTCACAGCCGTCGGGAAAAAGGGTCACGGCCACCGGGAAAGATGTCGCAGCCGTCGGAAAAAAGGGTCACGGCCGCCGGGAAAGATGTCTTAGCCATTGGAAAAAAGGGTCACGGCTGCCGGGAAAGATGTCGCAGCCGTCGGGAAAAAGGATCACGGCCACCAGGAAAGATGTCGTAGCCGTGACAAATTTATTTAAGGAAAATAAAAAAATATGGCGTGGGAAGGCACCGAAAAATGACTTCCATTCGACAGGCCCAATCTGATCATATCCCTGGGCGCTTCCCTGCAATTCTTGGAAAAACTACAGCAAACAAAGAAAAATCAAATGCAAAAAGAAAAGATAATAAAATGAAACAGAAAGAAAAAAAAACGACAGTTATTTATGTACAATGATTGATGTGTGATTTACAGTGAGCAATTAAGGATTGACAGAGGCAGAGAGAAGTTCCTGCCCTGGTGCTAGCTGATAGTCTGGATCAATGGCAATTTGCGAGATAAATGCATCCTTTGAAATTGGCTTACGGTACAGTCACAGCCTGTGACCATTAGCAAATAATGGTACGCGGTTTTCATCAATGGTCACCAGGCGGATGGTGTCGTTATCAAATACCTTGTCTAATAGGTATGGGCCCAACCACCTTGTGTGTAATTTACCCTTGAAATCTCTTTTGAATATGGAATCGTATAATAATGCCCAGTCTCCTTCACAGAAGACCTTATTTTTAATGAATCGATCATGCCAATTGGATCTTTGTTGTTGAATTAACACGGTCTGGTCTACTGCAGCTAACCGATTCTCGTCCAGTTCGTTCAGTTGATTTAATCTTCTTTTCTGGGCTTCAGTTACATCCAGATTCACTTCGGTGGCTGTATTCAGGGTCTTGATTTCAAATTCAATTGGAAAGATGGCACTTTTTCCATACACTAAATCATAAGGAGAGAAACATGTGGTGTTACGCCAAGTGGTGCGATATGCCCATAGTGCTTCCGGAAGCCTGTCAGCCCAATCTTTTCGATGGCTCTTAACTATCTTGGTAAGGATGGATTAAATAACTTTATTAGTGCTTTCCACCTGGCCATTGGATTGGGGATGGTAAGGTGAAGATACCCTATGCTGAAAATGATACTTCTGTAGCAGGGCTTCAAATTTATGTGCCATAAACGACGGTCCGCCATCGGTAACTACTTCCTTAGGTACCCCAAAACGGGTAAATATTTCGTTGTATAGAAAATCAATCATATCCTAGTCGTTAGCCTTAGCCATAGCTACATCTTCTACCCACTTGGTCATATAATCGGTACAGAGCAGAATGTAGGCTTTCTGTTTGGAATGAGGGCTGATAGGGCCAACGAAATCCAGAGCCCATCTATCAAACGGTTCAACTAATGCTTGAGGTTGTAGAGGCATCTGATCTGATCTGTTGGGCTGGCCCATCCTTTGGCAGCTATCACAGGACTGAACATACCTTTTAGCATCCCTGAAAAGAGTTGGCCAATAATAGCCCATCCTCAGCGCTTGGTGCCCTATCCTTCTATCTGCAAAGTGTCCCCCACAAGGTTCATCATGATATGCTTTCAGTATATGAAATATTTCATCTTCTCTTACACACCTTCTAATCTCAAGATCAGGACCTGTGTAGAAGAGATGACCGTTTACCCAACAATACCTGACACTTTGCTGGATGATTTTCCTCTTTTCTCTTTTATACATATGTGGCGGGAGCTTTCCTGCAACCAGATAATTAGCGATGTCTGCATACCAAGGGGAATGAGCTGAAAGTGCGAATAGATGTTCATCTAGAAATGAGTCCTCAACAGACAAATTATCATCACTGTTAGTGAAACGAGATAAAAAGTCAGTGACAACATTTTCTTTCCCAGGTTTATCTATGATGGTAATATCAAATTCCTGTAATAATAAGAGCCACTTGGTCACTCTAGCATAAGTGACTGGTTTGTTTATTAAATATTTAATGGTAGAGTGGTCAGTGTGCACAAACGTAGGATACCCAGTAATGTAATGTCGAAATTTATTAATGGAGTAAACGATAGCTAAGAATTCTTTTTCAATGACAGTATAATTAAGTTTAGCAGGGGCTAAGTTTTTACTAATATAATAAATCACATAGTGTACTTGACCACCCTGTTGTCCTAAAACTGCTCCAATGGCAATATCAGAAGCATCTGAAGAAATATGAAAGGGTAGGGTCCAATTAGGTCCTCTTAAGATAGGATCTGTGGACAGCTTCTCCTTAAGCTTAACAAACGCTGTCTGGAATGCTTCACTCCAAACAAACCACGCATCCTTCATTAACAAAGAAAATAAAGGAGAAGCAAGTTTGGAGAAATTTTCTATAAATCTTCGGTAGTATCCAGCATGCCCCAGAAAACTTCACACCTCTTTTTGAGTTGCAGGAGTAGGTATATTTTTTATCACCTTGATTTTTGAGGGGTCCACTTGAATTCCATTGACAAAGATGAAGTGCCCCAATACTACCCATTCATTCATCATCATATGGCACTTTTTAGTGCTTAAAGAGAGCTGGGTCTGTTCACAGCGAGTTAAAAGTTTCTTTAGATTTTCCAATGCTTCCTCAAAATACCTACCGTAAGGAGTAAAATCGTCCATAAATATTTCCATACTATCATTAACTAACTTAGAAAATATGCCAATTACAGCTCTTTGAAATGTTGCTGGTGCATTACATAAACCAAAGGGAAGCACTATGTAGGCAAATGTTCCCCACGGACAAGTGAATGTAGTTTTATCCTGGTCCTCAGGAGCAATCTGAATCTGATTGTACTCGCTAAACCCATCCAGGAAGGAGAAGAACTTCTTCCCCGATAGGGTGTCGAGCACTTGGTCAATAAAGGGAAAAGGGAAGTGGTCCTTTTGTGTGGCTTTGTTCAACTCCCTATAGTAGACACAGACTCTCCACTTACCATTTTTATTGGGTACAATTACGAGTGGGGAAACCCACTCGCTATCTGAAATAGGATATATAAATCCTGCTTCCAAGAGTTTTTGAATTTCTTCCTTCACTATGTCCCTTATATTGGGGTTCATTCGTCGTTGAGGATGACACACAAGTTGGGAGTCACTCTTAATATAAATATGATGGGTGCACAGGTTAGAGGGAATACCCCTCATGTCTGTATACTCCCAAGCGAATGCCCCCTTGTGTTCTTTCAAGAGACTGATCAGGCACTTCTATTCATCTAAGGAGAGATTAGGATTAATATTCAAGGCTTTTCCAGACTCTACCTCAATAGGAATACTTATCGAATTTTTCAATACTGGGATTATGTGTGTGTCATTAACTAGTGTTTCTTTTTTGAGATTTTCTTGTTCTTCCTTGCCCAGAGTAATGTTTAGGATTTGATAAACTTCTTTATCGACTGAAGTGGGTTCAATGATGAAATTATTAATAGCATCATCTTCCATTTCATTCTTAAAAGTTAAGGCCTTCCCTATAGTTAATAGTGGCTGAACACCCTCCTCTTCCTCTGGCTCCATCCAAAAAGAGGTTTCAACTTCTAGACTTGGCCGAGCTAGAGGATAAAGGGTGAGGTTCTTAGTCTCGGTGCCATTAGATATGGTCATAGACCCAGATCGAAAGCTGATGCAAGCATCAACTGTGGCCAACCAAGGCCTTCCCAGGATTAATGGGTGTCCTCCTAGCTGCGACTTTGGTTGTAACACTAAGAAGTCAGCAGGATATTCCCATGAATCAACTGAGATGACTAGATCATCCATAATTCCTTCAGGTTTAATGGTGGATCTGTCCACCAGTTCTAAAACAGTGGGGGTCGGCCTAAGATTAGTGAGCCCAAGTTTTCTTACAGTCTCAATTGTTATGACATTAATCGCTGCTTCTAAATCTACTAGTACGTTGGGTATCTGTGTATGCCCTATCTGCATAGTGACAGTGGGATTTCCAGGGTCGTCATACTTAGTCACTGGGGTTTTTCCTGTTATTAATGCAGATAATTTCCCTATGACGTGAACAGTGAGAGGATCTCTGGGCTTCTTTCCTGGTTTCTTGGTGCACAGGTCTCGAACAGTTCTAGCATAAATAGGTACATATTGAAGAACTTGAAGGGGGGGGATTTTAACATAAATATTCCTTAACTCTCCTACGAGGTTAAACTAAAGTTCCCCCCCCCCCCGCCCTTGGTAGCATTAATCTCTCGGGGTACGGTGGTTGCCTAATCAGCTGGGTAGGCTGCACATCGCCAGATTTATCATTTTGTGTTTCAGCCGTCCCATCTATGGGATGTTTAGCATCTTCAATAATAGGAATTGTATTAAATGGATGCTGTGGAATCACCCCTTCTTCATGCACAGATGGTGAATCATCTTCTTTAATTACAGGTTCTACTATTTTCCCTGACCGTAAATGAATATCGTTGCAAGTTACAGGGGAAAGGGAGTAGGGCAGCATGTTGACAGTCTCCAATTGATGGACTATTTTATTATTTGGGTTAGGATTAGGTTGAGCTGGCAGCTGAGGTCATATCGGTGCATTAGGGACAAAATTGTTCTGCAACTGCAGCTGTGATTGCTGATGAGGGTATTGAGGATATTGAGGGTATTGAAGAGAGTATGGCGACTGTTGCGGTGGAGGTGGTTGAGGAAATTAGTTCCCTAGATGGAAATTCCTCCATCCAGGAGACCCCAAAGTAGGTTACTGTTGTGGTTGTGTCCAAGGATTCCATGAGTTATAATTTTGTATTGCAGGTTGGGAAGGATTCCACTGAGCATAATTTGAAGGGAACTGTGTATTCACATTTTTCATATTATTCCAATTGCTCATATTATTCAAAAATGGAAATGAGTATGGAGGCATACCTTGGTTTCGAGGTTGCCAAGGTTTCTTCTGTGCAATGAAATAGGCCGATTCCACCTCTGGAGTTGATGCCTACAAGACAGCCTTCACTTGGGGAAGTGAGGGACATTCTTTTGTGTTGTGGTTCAGCTTGCACAGTTGACACACCTCTACTTTATCAAGCGGGCACTCCCTCAGAGGATGGTTCTTTCTACATTGAGGGAAGAACACACCTAGTGTGAGGTCCTCCACTGCCTATTTTTGTTTCGCCTTCAGGACATCGATGTCCGAGGAGATAGAGCTCATCATTTTTGTTTTAAAATTTTCAAGGAGATTTCCTATCTCTGCACGGGTGGCTCCTCCATTAGATGACTTCTGAGTTCTGTCGAAGACATCGCATTCTAGCTTATCCCGTTTGTCTCGCCTGTTGTTTCGGGAGGATCCCCTGGAGTACCTTTTACATAATTCCACAATATTTCCGAAAGATTCCTTGGAGATATCCCCCTTTCCTAACATGTTTAACATATCTAGACAATCATCCCTAATCCCGCGATGCAAGATTAGCTTGAGCACTTCTAGCCCCATGTTCGTCTGCCCAGCTCTTTGCATGTTGTATAAAAGCCTTTCTACAAAATATTCCATACTCTCGTCCTCCTTCTGCACCATTTTGAACAATTCTTCTCTTTTTTCCTTAGTGTTGCAATATTCCTGATATTTCTCCAGGAACACCTGTTTCATTCTGTCCCAATTAGTGACAGTTCCTCCTCCTAGGCTCATGAACCAGCGTAATACGTTGTCCTTCATGGTGGCAGGGAAGAGTTTTAGCTTTTGTGCATCAATGACGTAATCGTAGCTGTGACAGAGGATATCGAATTTGAAAATAAATTCATCTGGATCCTCTGCCACTTTTCCATGGAAGCGAGGCAACACCGATGGTGAGATATTTTTCATTAGGGCTGTCCCTTCTAGCTGCTGAATTGGGAATTGCAGTGTAGCCACCGTTCCTTCAGGCAGGGAGTGATTTTCATGATGATAGTTTTCCCCCATTGCCTCTTCCTCATCAGATTCGTGTCTGTTACTCATCTCCTCTTCTGTTTTCTCCTCTTCGTTAGTTCCTGCGTTCTTTTCTTCGTTCTTTTCCTCGTTCCTTTCTTCGTTCCTCCACTGATCAGTAATCTTTTGGTGGAATTGCATCCACTCTTCTTTAGTTACAACCTTCCCATAAATGTGGTAGATCGAGCCTCTACCAGTGGGTCCAGTTGTACCAGCTTTGTCCTCTTCTGCAGGGATATTTGAGGAAGTCACGGCTGCTCATGTGTTCTCCACTGTGGACCCTGACACTGGTGCCCCAGGATCGGCAGGGTTTCTTCTGATAGGAGTTTCTTGATGGCGAGCCCTAGTGGATGAATCAGTTCTGTCAACAAGCTTGTCAATGAATGTCCTTCTGCCCAATTGTGGACCTCGACCGCGACCCAAGCCACCTGCACTGTTAGTATTTTGTGGGGTTTTGGGAGTTGAAAGATGATCACGCTTTACCCTTCTCGTATTCATGCAACCCAAATCATTACATCAAAAAAAATAGAAAATACTAACTAGAACAATTACAAAATGCAACTAATGATGGTGTTTAATCTTTATCCTTCGTCGACAATGATGCCAAAATGTCGAGCACCCAATATGCAAGTAGATTACTACCAATGTACAGAGTGTACAATATTTATTGTCAACCCGAGAAATTCTTGTATTTCAAGGATAAAATGCACAGTATATTCTTAAACACAAAGTCACTACAATTGAACAATACTATCCTCTGTTCAACTATGCTCATCCCAAGAATCTATGTAATCCCATTTATCTTCTAAACACTACAATCACAATTACCTTCTTCTATACTTTGATCTAAGAATGGAAAGATAAACATCATATCTAAATTACAATTGCAGATGAAAGGAAATCCTATTCACATCCCTGAATGATTAATTCACCTATTCAATCTAATTATTCTAGGAAACCACAAGCATAATTTAAATATTGATCTAGGGATTCAAATGCAGAGATTAAGTTCGGCTACTCTGGGAAACTGAAGTGCAGGAATGAAATTCGGTAATCATAACAATAAAAACAAGCTGCAAAGATTCATGGAATGACAACTAAAGATCTCAGGATGAATAGAGCTGTTACAGTTACCACATGAATTGCATAAAAGATAATTACCTACTCAGTCGACTGCCACACTATACCACTACAGATCTCCAAGGAATGCAATCACAACACACTATAAATCCAAACTTACTGCAGCTGCTTATGAAAGGAATAGAATTAACATAACATCACACGACAAATGAATTAAAAAGTCCTAATTTAACTTAGCAATATCTGTGGAAGGCGGGCCCAGCCTTCACACAGAGATGCTGGTTGAATAGGCGTAAAACCCTTAAATCAGAAGTAACTCCTTGTATTAAAAGACAGAGTAATTACACAATTCCTCCTCACAGCTAATACAATGAATGAATTATATGTTCAACAACAACCCCCTGGGTCGACACAATTCTCCATATTTATACCATGTGGATCGTAACATCCTATCCTATTATGGGTCAGCCATGAAGATCTCTGATCTTCAGGCGCCCTAAATTACAATAGCTATTACAAACGTGGAAGGAAAAAAATAGGAAGCACAGAAAAACTATTAATCGCCCCAGGAGTAGCGATATTTTCAGATTACAACTACACCTGAGCAGCAATGTACTATGGATCTCCAATTATGACTCATTCTGTTATAGCTGCCTTGTCACAGCTTTGTCCGGGATATCGCACTGGAACCACATGCCTTGGGTGATGATAGGATGGCTGAGGATCAGCTTGAGCAGTGAATATCCATCCTTTTCAAGACTTGTTCAGCCCAATCTTCCTGCAGTCCACTTATCTCAAAATACCTTTATAAACCATAATATGTTAGCGCATTGAGAGATACAAAGCCTTAATTATCACAATCATAAGTATTAATAAAATAAAACAATGACCAGCCATACCTTGGTGGTTTGAAGAGTAGAGTGGGGATAACATGTTTAATTGGTATGCTGAATGGGGTAGGATAGGACAAGAAGAGGTAATTAAAGGTGGTCAAAAGAGGCCATTTTTGGGCTCAACAGGGATCCTCTGGAAGGATTAGTTTGTGGAAACCGACTAAAAATTTATAATAATATCCAGGTTTCCCTTGAATGAGTCAATATTTTGTCAAAAAAAAGAAAAAAGAGCTTTTATGTTGTGTCAAAGTCTTCTATATATTTGTTTTTGGTCGACTTATTGTGAGTCACAGTCATGTATATAGGTTAGAGTCTTTCTGATTAATGTTTGTTAGAGTAGTTCATTTTTCATAGTTACTCAAGGTACTATCCTATACATTGGTTAAAGTTCATGATTTTTGGGGGTTGGTATCCTGTCGTAGTCCATTTTTGCAGTGTGTTGATCCATCAAGTCTGCAATTAATGCACATTAAATAACTACTTTTATGGCATAAGTAATGGTGGAATTACTAGAATCTTATCACAAATAATAAAAAAGAATTGAGTATGTGAATAGATTCAGCGCCACACTCATAATCATTGCCAAGATCTAGTCATATTCATTGAGAAAATGATCGAAAAAGATCATAGAATGCATGAATAAATTCAAAAGGTAGTTCGTTAGCCATATGAACTCATTCCGATAAACCATTGAAGAGTGTTGAGCAAGCTAGAACTGTAATAGTCACTCGAAGCCAAGTTGGGAACTTTATGAATTGTATCCCTGGAAATAAATTTGTCTAGCACTAGTAATATCCAAGGATCTATTGTTGAAGACTCCCGTACTATTCCTATTGTCGAAGAAAAACATGAAGTTATTTTTGTGCAAGTTCTAGTGAATCTTCTGAAGAAGAAAAAAACATGCAGTCATTCAATAAATCCAAAGGGATGCACAAAGGCTACCCATGATGTTGAAGCCTCTAGTTTTGGATATGCGACGATGTTACCAAGGTACTTTCCACCATGGAATACAAATGCCCCCAATTTTCTAATTAAGAAGAATGATAAGTATTTGCTGGTGGTACCTCTTATTCTAAAGGGTGTTAACATGATAGGAAATATTTTTGCCAATCTCCCAAAGTTGTCGTTTTATGACCATGATTTGAATAACTACTCTGAATTCAAGATAGATAATTACATAGAGACGGTGCATACCACGAAAGGTGGGACAATTGAGTTGGTCCCTATGGAATGGTCCCAGGGATTACATAGGTTTTGCATTTTATCCTTGATGCACTTTCCCCATTTTGGGCAGACCATGGAAATTAATACCTGTGTGAATCAATTACGTGTCTGCTTCCATGGTGAGTCCCTGTTGTTAGATACAAAGTTTTTTGTCAATGTAAACCTCATTGATAGAATTATAGAGCTTTCGAAGTCCAGGGTCTACCATTTACAGTTTTTTGTTTGAAAGGAAAAAGATAAAGACTTGGCTACTAGAATGAAAGAGAAATATCATCTAGCGTGGGACAAGAAGGGGCTTGATATGGATGTCAGGTTTGCAGTGAAAGGACTAGTAGTTAAGGTTTTGAGAAATATGTGACCAAACCAAGTGATTGTAGGAGTTATATTTCTAGCAAGCAGTGTGCTGTAGCGGTTCAAAGGAATTGGGCTAAATGAATGAGCTTTTGGTCGATTGTGTCGACGCTCAGGGGAAAGGTAACCCTTTTTCATACTCATGGTTTCTGATTTTGATTTATTTTGTTGCATGGTGGAACCACCCAACTATTAGGGCATGGATGCAAATGTACCTTGCAACTGAGCTCATTATCGGAATATGTGGTTCACCGATACCCGAATAAGGTAGATAGACAATAATGTTGAATTTTACATGCATGTCGAAGCATTGCACAGTAATGTAGTGAAGGTCACATGGAAATATGCTTCCACTGTGGTGAAATACCGAAACATCATGAGATTTATGATGGGAGAGAAACATATTTATCTTCAAGCGAGGATGGATCCCGAGAAGTAATGGTCAACAACACCTTTCAAGTTAACCGAGGAAGAACCAGATGCCATTGTTTAGGAATGTTAGGCAGAGTGGAAAGAACCTGTCATAGATGATTATCTATATATAGAGGAACGAACCTAATAGGAAGGTACCTTTGAAATGCTCCAGAGTGGACAACAATATGAAGAGAACCAACTAAGCTCACACCATGACAGTGACCAAGAATCCAGTGCTACCCTAACAGACTCAGAAATGGGGGCCAAACTTAAGGCTATTGAGTTGGCGAAGAAGGGGAAGAATAAACAAAAATATGTCAAATATAGAACTATGAGGGGGTTAACGGATGATGAGTTCAATATGTTGTCCAAAATTATTAAAAAAACTGTAGAATAAAATAGGAAGTTGGAAGATGAGAGAACTACCGAGTTGTTTTTCCGAGTCTCTGATCTCCTCTAGGTGTTATGTAAAGTTGTCAAAGAAGTTCGTGTCGCAGTCATGCCACTGGAAAATATTAAGTAGGATGGATTTGGATAATTGGAGGATGGGGTGTCAAATGATTGATTGGAAAAGTCACAATTTTGGCAAAGGAGTGGAGAGTTCAGATAGCGCCTACACCAATGAACCTTGGCAATGCAAAAATGAATGTCGTAGTTAACAATATGGGGTTTATTGATATGGACATGTATGTTTTTCTAATGTTCATGTTACATAAAATTTAGCACAAGGTCACGGGATAAATCAAGGCACGAGAGTAGTTTTTTTATGATAATATGAATCATTTTACATGTTAGGCTACTGCTTTGGAAACAAAGTCAATAGGAATCCGACAACAAAAGGACCAGCTATGAAAGGAAAAGTAGATATTGGAAGATATTATTGAAGTTTCCTATCAAGGAGTCCAAGAATAAAATATTGTTCTACATATGGTCCCAAAGGACAATATATTGCATCTAGGGGAAGTCATAAATAACTTCCGATAGAATATTAAAGAGTTTGAATATAGGTTAGTTCCCAGTACGCCTCCTGAAGCATTTGAACATTGACACAAGGATGTTTAGGAGGTTGTTCAAGAAACCAAGAAGGATGAGATGTATTGTGAAGAGGACTATGAGGGGGTTTCTCAATCTTGGGGATCCTTGTTTGAATATGCAGAGCTACATGAAATTACAACTAAACTTAGTGCAGCTGAAGAAAGTACAGATACTCTTCGAAGTTCAATAAAGAATATATCACCAGTTGAGAGGATGAAAATGTTGCTGAAAATAAAACAATGCAGTAGCAGATAAACAACTTGAGGGTGCAACAACAAAGAAGAATATACCAATTCAAATAATTCTAAAAAATAGGCCGAGTGGGTCTATGAGGCTATTGGTCCAAATAATTTATAGGTCAAGCAAGTCTTGTCATTTGTTGTGGTGCACATTTCATACCATATCACTTTTGAGGTTATTGAAGAAGTCGACAAGTTGAAGGAAGATGTGTAGAAATGAGTTACAGAGGTAAATAAAATCTACCAAGGATTTCATTCGGAGTTGAACATGCCAACATATTCAACATAAAGTGGCTTGGGATGACCCACATGTGAGTATTAGGGGCCTGTTGGCCCTAAGTGAAATTTGGGATATTTTGGATGCCACTTTTGAGGAACCGGTCGAGGTGTGAATGGAATTGTGTTGTTAGGGGAATTTTTCCTATGGTTGGGATCGATACCACCAATATACTAGGGGTATAAATATGGAAATGAAAATATTTGCAAGCACGAATTAAATAAGGTTTCAAGGTTTAGAAGGGTTCATACCTTACAAACTAAAGGCTGATCCAAGCTTTCTCTTTATCCCTCCTCTTGCTCTCCAATCCAAGAGACCTGAAAAACAACTTCAAACCTTCCTCAAACCAATTTGACCACATATAAGAAAATGATAATCAAGATTATATGAAACCATAATCTCATTAACATCAACATATGATCATAAAAAAATATACGACATCTATCACATGATTATTTGGAAAGGGAAGGACATCAAACCTTTATTAATCAACGTAAGAAGTACAAGATATACCTTCTTCTCATGCAAGGCACCTTGTGAAACCTTTGATATCGATCTCCTGCTTCTCCCCTCCAAGAATCTCATCCTCCAAGCTCTGGAAGAAAGGGAGATGAGAACTAGGGAAAAGGTAGGGGGGATAAGAGTCCCAATTTCACCAGCATAACAATGCTAAAGGATAAGTCCCCTTTTATGGACCCCTCTTCCTCTCTTATATAGTATTCTGAAGGTTTGGGATCGAAAATGGATTAATTACAACCGAAGGATTAGTTCAAAAACCACCCAAACTTCGAGAGTTTCCTGCTTTTTGACATTTTTTTACCACTTCAGGGTATGCACACGGGTTTCCTTCTACAAAGTTGTGAGGAAAACACATGTTTTATTCTACAAAATCATGAATGGGTAAAAAAATCCATTTTTAGATTATTTCCAAGCATTTTCAAGAGTTGGTGTCTTCTGTAAAGTTATTCCTTAGTTTGATACCTTTCCAATGGTCCATAAAAGAGGTTACACTGAGTTATATAACTCTATATATATGTCCCTTCCATCCATATATGTCCTTTGAGTGACTGGCATGATTTTTCATGAAGTGGCATCATGGAATTGTCGTCATGCGATAAAACATGTAAAAAGTGGTCAAGGACGGAGAAGTTCCATTTTGGAATATAACGAATTCCCCCTTATGTATGAGGTTAGAGAGTAAGACGATAGCCGAAAAACATTATAAAAAAGGAAATGTATGAGATGAGGATTCGAAGGGAGTGGAGAATCCAATATCGTAGGCTTGAACAAAGGTAACTGAAAGAGAGATAAATGTTAGACAAAAATAATCTTTGGGACATACATGTCCATATACAAATAATCACCATAAAGATACAATGGAGATCCAACATGTGTTTAATTGATGTAACTATAATGGCCACACAATATGCAAAAGGGTGCCATGTGAAATCTAAAGAATTCATGGACAAAAATGAATAACATGGATCCATGCTCAATAATCGATCATAGCCACAAAAATACAAGGTGGATCTATGTCTCAGCAAATGTCATATTAAGTGTGACAAGGTCTTGTGCAACTCAGGAAATAACAAAAGATGATGCTACTGTTGACCTAAGGTATTCAATCCGAACCGCCCAAAGGTATGAATCCTAAAAATGTCAATAAATGAGCTGAAGTCAAACATGGAGGAAACCACTTTATTACCAATCATTGATGAAAATCGTTAAAAAACACGAGGGAAACCACCAGTAATTAAAATGGTCCCTAATGTACCTAGTACATTCTAATAAGTATGAATAAGTGGTATTGAAGTCAAACACTTGAAGAATCCATTGAGTAAGAGATATTAAGGTATTGTCATTACCCAATAGCGAGGGAAATTTCGATTGATGAATGCAATCCCCAAGGTACTATCATAAACTATAAATCTCATTCCTAGAGCAATATATGTTGAAGTCAATGGAAGAGATTCATTGGAAGGAAGGAAATAAGGCATCCTCCATCATCCAAAATGAGGTAATTCAAAGAATGATTTGATTTGTAAGTGGGACAAGGTTTTGCAACAAGTACCATTAGAGACCTGATGTAATGAAATGATACCAGGGAGTGGTCGACATAGAAGGTCAAGGAAACTACAGAATGATCGACAAAGGTTTATCCTTGAACAATGAGCACATCACAATAGTGTCTTAGGAATATTTTGACACCAAGGGACAAATGATACAAATCTGCAATGTAGGAGACCCTTGACAAATTTAGCATATAATTGGAAAAGGAACCAACCGAAGGACTAAGAACTCTGAGATCGGGATTAATACTAAGGCCAAAAACTAGAACCCAACTATTGATAGAATCAAGCTGGTGTTTTGTTCAAGGAAACAAGACTTGATGCCATGGTATAAAAGAAATTTGAATAAACTTCCATATCCTTCTTTCTTGTCAAGGTTTAACGAGTCCAAGGAAGAAAACCTGGTACCTTCTTCATTGTCAACAAACTCAAAGAAGAGATAGAATAATTCTTAATAAAAAACTAATCCGTGGATTTTACGAGCCCGAATTAGTAGATGCTCGACGGATTTTTCATCATTTGAGAGTCTGAAAATGCCAAAAAAGAATCTAAGGGGGAATTTTTTCGTAAGAGTAGTATCCAAAGTTCGAAAAAATATAAAGCAATCCAAAGTAGAAATCTCTTAGCTTCCAACGAACCAAGGTATTCCTTTTTCGCAATTAGTCATCAAGGTCCAAAAAAGGGTTAAATTATCATCATATTGATGTTCCTTCAAAATCAAGAAGAACACTTTAGTTTTGATGACTGTGAAGGAAAGAAAGATCGCTTGATGCTTTTGTCCTGAAGTTTTAGGGAGAATGACAATGGAATAAAAAACACTCAAAATATTTTTCATAGTTTAAACCAGGGCACAAAAAAGAAAAAGTAAGCTCAAGAAGGTTCCTTTTTCATAAATTTAGTCTCCCAGGACCGAAAAAGAGATAAACCTATAACTGGGAATACTCTTCTATCCATATTCGACTAGAGTATTCTTTTTTCATAAGTAATCCACATGGTCCAGAAAAGGGTTAAACTTATACCAATGTGTATTCTCCTTCTCATACTTTAAAGAGTTTGAAGGGACAAGTGAACTCGAAAATCTAGTCAAGTTTAGGAGTCATACTAGAGCTTAAAGGTAACTCCATACCTTTCCCGTAAAGCTTTAACGAGCCCAAAAAGTGAACTCATGGCCTCCTTACTATTTTTAATGAGCTCAAAGGAAAGCTGGAAGAATTCTCTAAGCGCGAGGAACAAGTCTAAGCATAGTGAAAGGAACATGAGCAAGAAAAGGACACTCAGGGAGCGTCTCCTCCAGGTAAAAGGTGTTAAGTTGCAACGAAATAATGATACAAGGATGAACAATGATGAGAGAAGAGATGAGGGATTATATACAAAGATAAAAGTGTGGAATATGACATCAGGATCATAAGCACAAGCAGGGTGTAGGAAAATGCGGTTACATCTTGAACACAAAGGTGAGTCCAGTAAACAGTTGTAAATCCATCTAAGAATCCTATCTCCAAGAAAAAATAGTGTCAAGATTATATTCAAGAAAAGAGGTTCGATATAGGTCACATTTTTAGAAATATTCGCAACTTCTCTCTTTCCAACAAATGGAATAGTCAAGGAGGAGTTAAATGAAGAAAAATATATAGTGCCAAGGCCATAGGATTTATAATCGATAATATCAACCTCAAAAGGAAAGATAAAGTTAACGGAGGTAACAGAGTCTACAGAGATAGATTCAACATTACAGGAGTCAGAAATTTTACAAGAGGAGTCAAACTCATCAGGATCACCGACTTGCTTGTCTACGAGAAATTCCAAAAACTCAATATTATCAAAGCTTGAGGATCGATCATCAGAAGGATCATATTCAATAAGCAAGTAAGGGTTGGATTTAACCAAAACTAAGTCAACATCCATAAGAAGGTTAGACTGTATCATAGACTCTAGGAGGATTTCATCGAAAGGAAGTAGACCATCCCAAATAGAATACATGTATAAACATTCAATTGAATCAATAGGATGGACAACGGGCTGCAAATTCCCCATTGGGTAGATCACTTGGTCAACTGCCAGGACCAAGTCCTAAGAAGGTAAGCATGAATCAAGAGGCCTCTTCTCCATAGAAATTGAACTTGATGGATATTAGGTCACATAATTCACTCGCGGTAGGGCAATGTCTATCGAAACACTTGGAATTAACAAAGGATAGAGCTTTCCTACATACGAACAAGAGAAGGATCGATGAATGTTAGTTGATCAACAATGACAATAATTTTGTTGTGAGGAAAATAAATCACATGAAAGAGAGTAGACACCACAACTTTCATAGCATACACATAATCACGCCCGAGGATCATATTGAAGTCCAAGGCCTATAACCATAAAATTAATTAAGCCACTCTTCCCACCTAAATTCTGATCCGGATTTATGTAGGAACACAACAAAATACACAAATAACCATAGAAACAAATATGTAGTGGAAATAACACTTCATTTCATTAATCAATAACTGAAACTTGTTTACATACAGAATGGAAAGAAACTAGCTAGAGTGTTGGTAGCTTATCTCTGAGAAGAGATGTGGTGGCTACATGCCTCTAAACTCTCTATTACAATGAGGCTCGAAGGCCTATATATTATTAAGAAACAATGGAAACCCTACACATCCAAAAACCTAACCCTAGGAGGTGAAATACCAGAATGTGGGTCCCGTTGGGTAACTTGGTACATCCATTTCCTAGGGTTGTAAATTTAGCATACTACCTTTGTTTGACGCGCATGATACATTGTTAGAAAGATCTGTTTAAGGAATACATCCATAAATGGCAAATATCAAGTTCGAAATGGACTCATGTTTTCTGAAAATGGACTCATATGAGTTTGAAACGGACTCATATTTTTTGGACCATTCGATGCCGAAAAAACGTCGTTTAGGGCCTCAAAACGGCTTCGGAAGTTTAGGACCCGAAAACTGCCAAAAATAGTAAATTGTGCTACAATTAAGGAAACTGGAAAACTAAAAGAAACAATGGTGGGGGTCCAATAGGAATAGGTGGGTGGCCACCAATATACTCCTAGATCATTCCTTTCCCCTTAGGAATCAATGGTCCCCATTGCGTTGAGTTCCTCCATGAGATGAGGAAACTTTTGTTGAACTTGGTCCCTAGTGAGCCACTTTCCCTGGTGAAGGAGTTGGCATGCTTTGAAAACTTGATATAGCTAGATCTTCTACTGGAGGGTGTTCTTGATCTGTGTGTCCATAATCCAATCAGTTGTGGCTTGTTCCATGCAGTCAGGGTTTAACTCCGTTGGTGTGAGTTTCTCTGCCACATCTGATGTGTCCAATAGAGGTGGAAAGTAGGGTCGAAGGTGATCCACATTAAACACTGGGTGTAGAACAAGGAATGATGGAATACTAAGCTCAAAGGCATTGTCCCCAACAACCTTGGTTATGGTGTATGGCCCATATCAAAGCAGGCGAAGCTTGCGGTGGGGTCCAGCGAGTCGCTCCTTCTGCAAATGTAGCCACACTTTGTCACCCACCTGGAAGTTGTGTTGCACCTGATGCTGATCATGTTGCTACTTGTACTTAGCATTGGATATGTCCAATATGTCATGAACCTATTGGTGAATGTGCTGAATGCGCTCAATGAAGCTATTTGCCTTGGATTCTTCAGACTAGATATGAGCTGAATCATCTTGAGTAGCTGCAAATGGCATGGCTATGTCAATGGGACAGAGTGGCTGGAATCCCAAGCCCACCTGAAAGGGGCTATGATTGGTTGAGTTGTGTAGGGCCTGGTTATAGCTGTGTTGTACATAGGGGAGGCTCTCATCCCATGTGCATGGATGATTTGAGTTGTACATGCGCAAAATGTATACGATAATCCTGTTGACGACCTCTGTCTGGCCATCAGTCTGGGGATGGAAAGCTGTGGACTTTGTGAGCTTGGTGTCTAGCATAGACCATAGGATAGACCAGAATTTACTAAGGAACTTGCTGTCTCGATCTGAGATTATAGACTGTGGGATCCCAAAGTGTACCCACACTCATTCAAAGAAGAGTTTAGCAGTGGCTTCTACTGTGATATTCTTCTTGCAGGCCACCATTATGGCCATCTTTGAGAGTCTGTCAATGACCACAAACACATAGTGTAACGTCCCCACCCTCTGACTGGAGAAGAGGACGCTACCAAACAAACAAAAACCTTCGGGAAAATAGCCTCATGAAGATCAACATACATATAATGCTGATATAAAATGCTTAGAACATAAAGAATGCTAAGATGCGTAAAACATATAAGGATGCATAGTTACTTAACATACAATAGAAGCAAACATATACATTCCAACATCAACATGTTCATCATTATGATTCATCAGACATTAGACAGTAAATGTAAATGTAGAAGCAAAATGGACAAGACTGCTTATCTTATAAATATCTCGTCCTGCAACCAGCTACGTTGCTGCAATGTTCCACCCAATCATAGGCCAGCCTGCTCATCAATCTCTCAGCAACACTGCCACCCCCAAGCTGGACATGATTCCTCAAGGAATAAGGGTCAAGTGGGCTTACACATAGCCAAGGTACACAAATCAGCCAAGTTAACATAGTAGGGTTTATCAGGCCGTCAAGGAGCTAGGAAAGGCTAAATGCTAAGCTGGTTGTCTTAATGGAGAGCTAGGGATGCCTATACCAGAGCTACCCTAACTTCTAAGAAATCTACACACCCAACACCAGGAATACGTCCTTTCTTTGCTTCACAGTCCCTCAGGCCCTGACTTCGCTTTCCAATACTCTTCAAGGGTTGTAGAGAAGAAAGCCAACAGTCTAACTATGTATGAGTGGCTCCAAACACCAGTTTTCTCAAGCATACCCAGCCTCTAATCCTACTCTAAACAGTCTAAAGACCTACCACTGCACACCCACAGTAAAACAAGCTATTCCCAACTGGGACAGGGGAAAGACAAATCTTGAGTCATTCTTGGCCCTATCATGGCCAAAATGACTCAATGCCAACCTACAACAACTCCAAATGTGAGAGGAACCATAGCCACGAATGATGGAGGGAAAACCACGGTAAACCGCCAGATCACGAAAAGAACCACAACCTTGGCTCAACAATGAAGTGACGAAAACATTACACAGTCCCAAAATAGGAGAGAAGTCTGATTCTCAATCTTGGACAGGGAAAAAAAATAGGTACGCAGACCAAAAAACCATGAGGGTAATACACATACACATAGTCTGATAATACAAAAGGGAAAAATCAATCCTCTTCACAGGATGGGGAAAGAACATAGCCCATCTCATAGTGAAAAACCAAGGATACCTTTCACAGTCTGACATTGTAAACAAGGTTAGACTCTCTGCGTGACCAGAGGAAGAACCCCACAACTCGCTGTGGGAGGAAAAGAAAAAAGGAACCCCCACATGAGAGTGAGCAATACCAAAACCCCCGAGGAAGTGGGATCGTGGGAGAGTGGAGAGAGTGGTGACCATCCCCTTGCCCTTCGCGTGAGAAGAGCCCGCTGGTGGAGTGTATGTGGGGCAAAGACTAGCAGTCCTACCACCCATCATTCCCCAGCCATAATTCCTCCCAACTAATCGAACAACAGAAGTTTAATGGGTGGTTGACACATGGAAAACTCCCAATGGATCCCATGGGCTAGACAATCCCCCCCTTAACCTTAGGAATCATGCCCTTTTCATTTAACGTTGCACCGTCGTAGCTGGCTGTAGGTTTATTTTAATTGATGTGCATATTTACATGATGCCTAAACTATAATGTGCTGGATAGCACGATATACCATTGGCAACGATCCCTATTGCCAAAACATAACGCAGCCAAATCGATGGTGGGATTTTTCCTTTAGCTCCACACCATGATTAACTACAATATATACATCATGTACCCTTTAATGCAAATGGGTCAAAATCGGGGCATTACAATCCCCTCCCCCTTGGAACAACACCATCCTCAGTGTTCCAATACATAGGAATACATATACAATTTGCACATCAAAATTTCAAAATTTTACAGATCTGTCCCACGTTCAATTATTTACTTTGAACTTTTAGGACCAAGCCCATCGGCTTCCATGAGCTTCTTCTGCTGGTTCTTAGCTTTTGGCCCATCCCCAAGTCTAGGAACTTTGTGGCTGCTTCCCTCTTTATGTTCCCTCGTTGGGCAGTCCCGGTGTAAATGATGTCCTCCGCATTTCCAACATCTCGCTGGTTGCTTCATCTTTACCTACTCAATTTCCTTTGACTCTTCATGCCTGGTCCATTTCTTAATAGATCTCTTGGACGAATGCCCCATCATTGATCCACTTTCCTTTCCTTTGCCTTTACGGATTGCTCTTAGAAGGATTTTTACCTCCTTTTGCAAACCAATAGAGTCTTGCAAAATTTGGTGGTTAATCTCATTCTACCTTTTTTGTATCTTGAGCATCTCTCCAAGATTCTCTTGGGTCCTGGCAATCATTTGAAGGATACTTCCAGCCATGTCCAACAACTTTTGGTCTGCTGCCATGGTCAATATGCACCACTGGATTTCACCTTTCTCACCTGTGAAATGCATCATTGAAATTTTGTCAGACCAAGCATAATGTAGGCTTTAAAATCAGTCAATTAATTGCCCAATTGGCATGACATTCCAAGTCTCATCAAGGAGACTTTCATACTTTTCATGCCTTCCCAACAAGCACATGAGCTCATTCATGTCCATTCTTGGGCAGGGAATTAACCATTCCAGCATTCACAATTTACTTTAAGCAAATAAACACATTCTATTTTCAGTCAGACATGCATTCAACAATCCTTTGTCTTCACAATGCATATATATATATATATATATATATATATATATATAATCAGAAGGAAGAGAGAGAGCAGTAAGAGTTTTTCCCTTCTTTGTCTTGTTCCATCCTGGAACCCACACCACCACTGTGGCTTTTCATGCTCTCAGCCTCTTTCAGTTCACCATGAATGCTGGATCAATCCCTCTTAGTCATGACACTTTGTGTCTCTGGTCTATTTCAGACCTCTCAACCATGGAGCCTCCCCACATCGTTTGGCTTGGCTGCTAGGACCTTCATAGTCTCACTAGCACCTTTTTCATTACTGCTCATTCTGAGCTCTTCAGGATAGTCACATGTCCACATACACCCCTAGGATTCTTTTGTATTCCTCGCTTCCAGCGATACCTATATTCAAACATTGAATAGATTCACATGTTTAGTTTATTCCCATTGGTTTTTTCCTCTTAAACAAGAGCTTAGAACATCATAACAAAATCATACACACATGTATATTCATAAGCAAGAATTGCAAAATAATCCAATACTTATCTGTATTGTGTGTTTCCTCACTGGTCCACAGGATCCTGCTTCGCTTTGCAAGCCTTGGGATCGCCTATGGACTTGGATGTTAGGTCAGCACGTAGGTTGCTTCACAACATCCTTTTATATATATATCAAGCATAGTCAAGCCAACCTTCAATTGGGTTTATTAGACCGTGAACAAATCGCTTGCACTTATATCAACAATACACTTATGTCAACAATGCACTTATATCAACAACAAATCATCAGCCAAGCCAACACTGTTGGGTTTGTCAGGCCATCAACAATAACACATGCACTTATATCAACAATAAACGACCATTTCCAAGTTTCATTTCCCGCAGTGAGCTTTAATTCCACTACCCCATATCACACAAGAAACCACTCCCTTCTCGGTGCTATTTAGTAGAAGGTAGGATGAGCCGAAGTCATTGTCCATTTAGTGTACAACACCAAACTACATCTGTTTAGACTGACAACACAAGCAATATAAGCAAACTCGTTAGCGTTATTGCTCTAAAACTGTAAGCATATTTCACATCATTCACTATCAAGTATTGAGACACTAGGAGTGCGTCCACTCCCTAGGGTGTAATCAATATTGCAAAACCATTCCATGATCTGACATCGGAAAAATGTGCACCCTTTTACGATGTGTGCCATGTAGGCCCTATTCATACTCAAGCAATTGGTCATAATGGAAATAAAATAAAAACATGTTCTGCATATTGAATTTAACAATTTGACATGCATATTCTTAGCTAGGGTTACAGAACACTTATCTGTTTGTCGATGCCGTATTCCTTCATTAAGGAGGAATGGGGGCTCCCTTCTCTGAGTTTATAGTCCCTCAGTTTTCCATCCCAATTCCATTTTACATTTCATATCCACACATGTATTACCGACATAATCTATACCATCTCACTAATGTGCCTTACCAAACATGTAGTGCAGATGAGACATTTCCAAAATGCCCAATGGAGTTTCACTCAAAACCCATTTCCAAGGTAGGGGAAAACCTCCCCATAAATTTTGACTCCTTCAGGACATCACACATGGTCTTCCTGTAATGTGTACCCATGGCACATTCATCAAGTAGCTAAACAGTCAATCATTACCTGATAATACAATCCAAATTTGATTGTTCCATAACCAAGCAATGACATTAGTAATTAAACTCAATGAGAATTTGCAACTCTGTTTACTACAGAAATTGATTTGCTTGGCAATGAGGTGATCCTCAATTGTGGGCCTCTTGTAAGCAGCACCACTATGCCCATTATAATTTTATGCTTACTAGCATAACATGAACACCCACTTACAATGCGTCCCCCTGACACAATCTTATGCAAGCCAATAGTGATTAGTAGTTGTCAGCAATTTCTCAAATCTGAAATTCACAAATTCAAATTTCACAACCCATTATGCATACAAACTATTTTCACAGCCATGAGACTCTTCTCATAAGGTTTGGCTCTTTCACATGGTAGATTCCGGCCTTTGTCATGGCCTTCCTCACATTGCCATGCTCCAAACAATCTACCTGAAACCTGAACTTCGATCAGCCCAACACTTGGTAAATCTTGATGCATATAACCTTTTTATTGCTGTAACAATCCCTGAAGCATTTTCAGAATTTATAAAATTCAAATACTTCTAGCTGTTAATCACATCAATACTACCAAAACTCATTTGCTTCACGCCATCATTATCATACTTTATTTTACAGGGTACAATCCCCTCATTTATGTAATTTAAATGAAAGGTTTAGATACTTCTTACTTCATAAGCGTATCATTTGTACCACTTTTCCCGTCCATAGAGCATTTCCGGTAGCCAATTGATCCTCACTACCCTCTTTTTGCACTTACTATCCTGCATTCATAACAGCTCTTGAAATGGTTCTAGAATTTTCATCAATTCATCATTTCAGCCATTAGTTATTCATAATATCACATGCACTATCTCAATGCATTCATGCAATGCATCAGAACATTTGCACCCATACTTATGTAATCAGTTACTCACACCCTTCATATGCATCCATTCAATGCATAGCTACAAGATTTAAAAATATTTTAATGCATATCCACTCAATGCTACCTTGCATTGATTCAGGGATACTATGCATTCAAACATACCATGCATGGCCTAACCATGACTACTTCATACAGGATGCATTATTATAATCAAGACCATCAGTACTCACTTCCTTTGAGTTACTATGTTCATAACAACACATACATGCATGACACATTTCTATATGAATGTAGTATAAAATTCAAATACCCACATGGTATGAGATCTCTTACCTTTACCACTCCATGAAATTTGTCATAATCAAACCATTACCTTCATGGGTCCTACTTACACCCTTGACATTACTAGTTTGGTTGGTCCTTTGCAGGAGATTGCAGAATTTGCTCACCAACTTTTGATTCTAGGCTTGTTGCCTTATCCCTTTCTCCATAGGGTTGCTGGTCACATTCGTTAGTATCAACAACATATTCAACCATGTCCATGGTGTCGTTGGTTTTCCCACTAATGCCAACACCAATGCAATAATTATCATTAGTGGTTCATTATAAATATATAATTCTTACTACTCTTACCAACATATAATATCCTATGCATTGAATGCATATCTTCATACACTTCATGTACAAAATTTGTAATTAGCAAGACAGGGTTTAAGGAAATTTCCCTTTTCAAGTCCCTCATCTTTGCATGGAACTCCTGTTCCACACAAGAGCTGGTTTGACTTCATGGTCTTGCTACCTCTAGGCATGCAATTCTCGGATAATCGTCCATATTGACAGCAGCACATTTATTTTTCAAGCAATCACTAGCACTTTGCTGCTCCGCATTCAAATTCTGGTGACTCTCCCTTGTTCCCTGTTGGATACGCTTCCCAATGCATATCCACATGCTTCATTCTGACCTCGGGTGTGAAAACCACACCACTTCAAAAATGATGCTTTTTACCAAATGTATTCTGGTCTAAAATGTCAACTTCAGCCCCCTAGGATTTTCTTCTTTTTCAGCCCTGAAACTGCTGAAAAATCCACTGAGAATTTCACTGAAAACTGCTGAAATCTCTGAAAAATCCCACTTGAAAACACCGAAAATTCCTTTTTCCCAATCGGACCTCTTTCCAACTAACTTTTTTGCGTTTCGGTGGCTAAAACGTCTAAGCTTTTGATCTGCATCGGCGATGCCAAGGACTATTCATCGGGTCCTTTTCTCACTAACCTTCCAGCGTTTCGGCAGCTAAAACATCTAATTTTTCTCCACTGCTCATCGGTGGGTTGTTTGCCGATTTTCTTCCACTATATCGGGCTTGTAGTGATCTATCACTCCGAACTTCAGCGACGATTGGGATCATTCAGTATTATCGTATCAGTGGTCGGGTGCTCTGTGCATTGGGTGGCTAGTTGTCTATGCTTCCACAATGGCGGCCAACGATCCTTCTAAGGTTTCCGCATGTCACAATCCTATCGGTGGTCAAAACGACATCCCACTGTGGCATCGAACATTTAGTCCCATAGACGTCCGAAATGGTGGTTCCACAGGCCTTAAATTTTTCAATCGGCGTTCATCGGCGGTCTCATTAACTGTAATCTTCCGATCGGGTCAGAGCAACTAGTCTCTATGGAATCGATGCACGGATGCACTTCTCGTCAGGTGAATAGTTCCTTATGTGGTTGCAATGGTAGTTCATCATCATTTAACCCTTTCCGATCAGCGGTCTGATCCACTAATAATTTTCGATCGGCGGTCTGAAACACAACTATCACGACATCGGCAGTCAAAACTTTTATTTGTCGGAATATTAGTGCTCTAGACTTCCGCAACGGTGGGCACGCAAACCACTAACTTATTCCGATGTTCATCGGTGACCAATACCACTAACATTTTCCGATGGCCGACGAACACTTAGAAATTTTTTTAAAATTTCTCCCTCGCATCAACTCTTCCTTCATCTAATGATCGCCGATCCACTTCACTAATCCTCGATGATCCCAATAACTATTCTTTTCCGATTGCCGATGATCTTGTTCCTTAAAAAAATTTCGGAAAATTTTCTCCTCTGTCTTCCACCGCATCGGCCGTTGGAACAACTATCCTCTGCGGCATCGGCGATCAGGGACTCTATCTGTCGGAAGGATAGTTCTCTAGCCATCTGCAATGGAGGCATACAATCAACTAACCTCTTCCAATGTAGTCGCTGAACTTTTCATCACATTGACAACTTGATCATCTAAGCATCGGCGATGCGATCAACTAATCATCGTTGATCGTCGATGATTTCACTACTTCATAAAATTTTCAAAATTTCCTCTTCGCTGCGGGTGAGCTTCAGACTAACATTCCGCTGTGTCGAAGGACCTTCTCACTTAGTCCTTCGATGAGTTGACGGCCGCCAAACACAAATATTTCCACAATTTTCTTCCAATTGAGATTCATCGGGTGACCTTCAGATTATCTCTTCCACTGCATCGAAAGAACTTTGCACTAATTTTTTTGATGAGCCGACAACTCTGGCACTTAGAAAATTTTTGTGAATTTTCCTAGTTTCTTCTGGGCAGTAGGCACCCTGCCTCTATTAACTGTCTATCATGGCTCTCTAAGGCCCAAATGCTGCAACATAAGCTTTATTACTGCATCTTCACGGCCCATTCGGGCCCATACTGCAACTAGAGCTCTGATACCATACTGTAATGTCCTCGCCCTCCGACCGGCAAAGAGGACGCTACCAAACAAACAAAAACCTCCGGGCAAATAGCCCCATGAAGATTAACATACATATAATGCTAATATAAAATGCTTAGAACATAAAGCATGCTTATATGCGTAAAACATACAAGGATGCATAGTTACTCAACATATAGCGAAAGCAAACATATACATTCCAGCATCAACATGTTCATCATTATGATTCATTAGACATTAGACAGTAAATGTAAATGTAGAAGAAAAATGGTCAAGAATGTTTATCTTATAAATATCTCATCCCACAACCAGCTACATCGCTGCAACGTTCCACCCAACCATAGGCCAGCGTGCTCATCAATCTCTCAGCAACACTGCCACCCCTGAGCTGGGCATGATTCCTCAAGGAATAAGGGTCAAGTAGGATTACACATAGCCAATGTACACAAATCAGCCAAGTCAACACAATAGGGTTTATCAGGCCGTCAAGGAGCTAGGAAAGGATAAATGCTAAGCTGGTGGTCTCAATGGAGAGCTAGGGATGCCTATACCAGAGCTAACCTGACTTCTAAGACATCCACACACCCAACACCTAGAATCAGTCCTTTATCTGCTTCACAGTCCCTTAGGCCCCGACTTCCCTTTCCTATACTCTTCAAGGGTTGTGGAGAAGAAGGCTAGTAGTCGAACACTGTCTGAGTGGCTCCAAACACCAGTTTTCTCAAGCATACCCAAACTCTAATCCTACTCTAAATAGTCTAAAGATCCACCACTGCACACCCACAGTAAAACAAGCCATTCCCAGCTGGGACAGGGGAAAGACAAATCCTGAGTCATTCTTGGCCTTATCATGGCCAAAACGAATCAATGTCAACCTACAACAGCTCCAAACGTGAAAGAAACCACAAGCACAAATGATGGAGGGGAAAACCGTGGTAAATCGCCATATCAGGGAAAGAACCACAGTCCCAACTCAACAATGAAGTGACATAAACATTACACAGTCCCAAAACAGGAGAGAAGTCCGATTCTCAATCTTGGACAGGGAAAAAAAATAGGTACGCAGAACACAAAACCGTGAGGGTAATACACATACACACAGTCCGATAATACAAAAGGGAAAAATCGATCCTCTTCACAAGCCAGGGAAATAACATAGCCCATATCACAGTGAAAAACCATAGATACCTTTCACAGTCCGACAATGTAAACATGACCAGACTCTTTGTGTGATCGGAGGAAGAACCCCACAACTTGCTGTGGGAGGAAAAGAAAAACGGAACCTCCGCGTGAGAGTGAACAAGACCAAAACCCTCGAGGAAATGGGATCATGGGAGAGTGGAGAGAGTGGTGACTGTCCCCCTGCCCTCCTTGTGAGAAGAGCCCATTGGTGGAGTGTACATGGGGAAAATATTGGCAGTCCTGCCACCCACCATTCCCCAACCATAATTGCTCCCAACTAATCGAACAATAGAAGTTTAATGGGTGGTCGACACATGGAAAAATCCCAATGGCTCCCATGGGCTAGACAATCCCCCCCCTTAACCTTAGGAATCATGCCCTTTTCATTTAGCATTGCACCGTCATATTTGGATGTACGTTTATTTTAATTGATGTGCATATTTACATGATGCCAAAACTATAATGTGCCAAATAACACGATATACCATCGACAACGATCCCTATTGCCGAAACATAACACAGTGAATCGATGGTGGGATTTTTCCTTTAGCTCCACACCACAATTAATTACAATATATACATCATGTACCCTTTAATGCAAATGGGTCAAAACTGGGGCATTATACACAGTCATTGCTGTGCTTAGTAGAAGGAAGGACCGACATGTAATCCATGGAGATGGATTCCCAAGGTCCACTAGGGGTAGGCAACAGAGTATAGAGGCCTTGCTTCTTGATGGATGGTTTGGAAATGGCGCAGGCAGTGCAGGATCGAATATACTTCTCGACTTCCTATCAAAGGTTCAACGAATAGAAATATTTCTGCAGTACTGCCACTATTTTCTCGACCCCGAATTGCCCAGTGACCCGACTGTAGTGCACTTCCCAAATCATCTTAGCATGCTCGCTTGAAGGAACACAAAGGTGTCCCATGTGACATAGTATTACATCCCGGAGGTGAAATTTTGGAACTTAGTGTCCCTCCAAGGGCGTCTGGTATGTGTGGCTGAATTCTGGATCGCTCTTGTAGAGAAGCGGCCAATCAGAAGTCTTGTGCCCATAAGAGTTGAGCACGGTGGTTATCGCCACGATCAGTGGTCGGTTGAGGCAGTCTGCAACATTATTGGTGCTTCCCTTCTTGTACTTGATGTTCAAATGAAACTGTTGTAGATATGTGGACCACTTCTGATGGTGATCGTTTTGTAACTTCCCTTGTGTCTGCATGAACTGCAGGGGTCGGTGGTCTATGTGGATGATCGTTTCGTTCAGAAAAAATGTAATTCTTTCATTGTCGGCAAGCTTGTATAACGGAATACATATCTTTGTCATAAGTGGTATATTTGCAGACTGTGTTGGATAGTGTCTCACTATGATATGCCACTGGATTCCCTTGTTGAGTAAGGACTACCCCAATAGCATAGTCAAAGGCATCTGTCTCGATCTCAAATGGTTGTTGCAAGTCGGGTAATGTGAGCATCTGTCTTGATCTCAATTCTGCAAATGCATTCTATTGAGTTTCCAACTAAAATAATTTTTCTTTCGCACCTCCCTTGGTGACTTGACTCAAGGGCTAAGTGATATGAGAGAATCCCAACACGAACTTGCAGTAGAAATTAGTAAGGCCCAGAAAGCTGCGAAAATCTGTTAGAGTAGTTGGGGCTGGCCAATCCTGAATTACTTAGATCTTGGTTGGATCCACATGTACCCCACACTCATCAATGATGTATCCCAGATACTAAGCTTGGGTCATGCCAAAAGTACACTTGTCCAAATCGGCACACAACTTGTGCTGCCGTAATGTTTGGAGGACCTGTCGGATGTGGTGGAGGTGCTCTTCCCAAGTCTGACTGAAGATCAAGATGTCATCCAAGTACACTACTACAAATGAGTTGGTGAATGGTCACAAGATGTCTTCCATCAGTCTCATGAAGGTTGTAGGAGCATTCGTCAACCCGAAAGGCATGACCAATCATTCGAAAAGGCCCTCCTTGGCTTTGATGGCAATCTTCCACAGATCGGTCGGTTCGATCGGTACCTAGTGATACCCAAAATTTAAGTCGATATTTCTGAAATATTGCACCCCTTTAAGCTAGTCCAGGAGGTCATCAATCTGTGGGATCGGGTACCTATTCTGGACGGTGATCTTGTTCAGTGCCTGATAGTCAATACAGAGTCTCCAAGTCCCATCCTTCTTCTGTACCAACATGATCAGGCTCCCACAGGGCGATGAACTTGGCCATATGTGACCCTTCTACAACAGCTCCTGAATTTGCCTCTTGATTTCATCATTCTCCAAATAGAGCGTTGATAGATTGGTCCATTGGGCAGTGGTGCACCTAGGGTCAGATCAATGGGGTGCTTGACCTGACAGTGGAGAGGCACCTCGGTGGGTGAGGTGAATATGTCTCGGTACTCCTCCATGACCTTGTCCATTTGTTGTTGTCATGTGGAGGGTCCCTCTCTGGAGGTTGTGGCCATGATCTTCTTCTTTCCCTAAGGGCGGATCATCAAGAAAACAAACTTACCGGTTTTGGAAATGAGCTTACTGCATTGTTTTGCAGTAACCAAAGAGATAGAGGCAGGAGGTGGTACCTCTGGTATCCTGCACAAATTATTTCCCAACTTAATAATAATAACGCAAGTCTAGGACTCATACACAGCATGTCGCTTCCATAAGTATGGTTGACCTAATAATACATCACAAACATCAAGAGGAGCAATATCACATAATACCTCATGGGTGAAGGGCTTGATGCTGTAGGGAAGGTGACACTGTTGGCTGACACGGAGATCCTATGCTTGGTGAAGCCACCAGATGGTGTACGGATGTGGGTGTGCTATGGTCAGCAAACCCAACCACTTCATGACCTCTGCTGAAATTAGGTTCTTTTGGCTCCCACTTTTGACAGTGAATTGTAGCGAGGAACCCTTTAACCACATCTTGGAGTGGAAAAGACGCTCCTCCTCCTCTCAATCTTTTGGTTATTCCTTCTGTATATTCATGGTGGAAACGGTGGTGTTGGGCTTTGCATTGATAATCTTCTTCCCTCTATCATTCCCCTTCTCATGTTCTGATTCAATGTCATAGTATGCATCTGATTCAGAAGCCTTTATCTCAGCCACCAGTGACTGCTTGGCCCTACACTCACTTGTGTTGTGAGTGGGGCTCTTATGGAACTCACACCACTTTCCCACTTCCTTATTTAGCTTTGTAGTGTTGCTCTTTTCTTGTGGATTTGGAAAGTTTTCTTGAGTCGCCATGCCTTGGTTGTGTCCTTGGTTTTTCGGTTTGGGGGCACCTTTCCCTTGCTTTTGATTTGTAGATCCAAAGTCTCTCTTTTTCTGTTTGAATTTTTGCTCAATTTTGGCAGCATACCGATATACCGTACCAAGCGAGGAGATGCAGAGGAACTCCATTTCCTCCTGAATGTATCTTTGTAGACAACTACGATAATTCAGCACCAAATGTTTGTCTGAATATTTGATACCCAACTTGGTGCACAGGGTATGGAATAGATTTGTCAGCTCATGCACATCTTGATCTCTTTGCTGCCGCAGCGTAGTCCATTGTATGTACTTGTCCTCATAGATCCCCACTAGATAATATTGTCCCTTTATGGCATCTCAGAAAGAATTCCAAGTGGGTACGGTCGAGAACAGAGAGGGTTCCTCCTCGTCCTTTCTCTCACAGTAGGTTCCCCACCAGCCCTTGACATGGGGGGCGACTTTGAGTAGAGAAAAATTAATCTTTTCCTGGTCAAAAAAGTCATGAACCGAGAAATATCCTTCTAATATATTCAACCATATATATATGGCATCTACATATATTTGGCCATCAAATATGGGAATGTCGAAGTTTACTTGTACCTTAAAAGGGGTTGCACCTCCAAAGTGGCTACTAGATGCAGATGCGCCGCCAGTGGGAAGTCGTTGAAGGATCTGGGCGAAGTTATCGATCATCGCATTCCTTTGTTTTTCAAGGGCTTCCTCGAGAAACATTTTGATAAGATATTCTGTACCCTTGTCTTTCATTTTGTCCCCCATGGGTGGCCATCGGGATTTGTGAGGCTGATCTTGCAAAGGTTCAACCAGATAGAGCCCCAACTCTTTATACCTCGCCCTCGTTGGGGACATGCAAAGAAGGATCGAGAAAGAGCATATTGCTCTAATACCACTGATCCAGATTTATGCAGGAAAACAAAAAAATACACAAATAACCATAGAAACAAATATGCAGCAGCAATAACACTTCATTTCATTAATCAATAACTGAAACTTGTTTACATACAGAATGGAAGTAAACTAGCTAGAGTGCTGGTAGCTTATCTCTGAGAAGAGATGTGGCAGCTACATGCCTCTAAGCTCTCTGTTCTCATGAGGATCAAAGGCTTATATATTATTGAGAAACAATACAAACCCTACACATCCAAAAACTTAACCCTAGGAGGTGAAACGCCAGAATGTGGGCCCCATTGGGTAACTTGGTACATCCATTTCCCGGGGTCATAGATTTAGCATAATACCTCTGTTTGACATGCATGATACATCGTTAGAAATATCTATTTAAGGACCACATCCATAAACAAAAAATATCAAGTCTGAAACGAACTCATATTTTCCTGACCATTCGATGCCGAAAAATTGTCGTTTAGGGCCTCAAAACGGCTCCGGAAGTTTAGGACCCAAAAACTGCCAAAAATAGTAAATTGTGCTAGAATTAAGGAAACTGGAAAACTAAAAGAAACAATGGTGGGGGTCCAATAGGAATAGGTCGGTGGTCATCAATATCCTCCTGGATCAAATTCATAGGTGTTTGAGTAAGAATTCCCAAATTTTGACTAGTTCTTCTATCAAAAGGTAGAAAATGATTAAAGGTAGAAAATGATTATCAATTGACATAAGGATAGGAGATCCCATGCCTCTCTAACCATGCGTGGATAAAATAATAGAAAAATATTCTTCATATACAATACAATGAGCAATCATGTAGTGTTCAACTTGGACCCTTATCTAGAAAGGCGTAGTTGAAGGAAGGGGTGTCTCAGCTAGGTTGTCCCAATCAAAGGAAGTAATATGAAGGCTTGGATGGGGTTCATTTAAAGTGAATTCAGTGCCCCTTGTCCAGAAGGTTCTAAACTGTGGTATTGATCGACAAGAAAATAAAATTAGCAAACAACTATGGTAGTGAAGAAAATAAAATTAGCAGACAACTCACTCTCCAAAGGAAGAGTGGTATTGATCGAAAATTGTATCGACTCAATCACTTGATGCAGATCACTCTCCAAAGGAAGAGTGATATTGACCAAATACTCAATTGGTTCAACCACTTAGTGAGGGTCACTCTTCGAAGAAAGAGTGGGATTGACCAAAGATCGCATTAGTGCAACCACTTGATGAAGGTCACTCTCTGAATTGAAGAGTGGGAAAGACTAAAGATCGCATTGGTTCAAACACTAGACCAACCGAAGGTTGAATAGGTTATTGGTAAACTACAGATTGTTCATAGGTAGGATATCCTTGAGACTTAGATCACATTCTTCATACCTCTACAATAGAAGGACATGGATGAGTAAGATTATATCCCTCGCAAAGCTTACAAGGGAACTTAGGCTTGCGTTTTGAATGGTTAGTTTTCTCAATGGTGTCAACATGAACTGCATTCGTTGAATTTTTCCCCCCAGCATGACCTCTAGAGGTTGGGTTGTTGGGTCCAACATGACTTGTAGAGGTTGGTTGTTTTCCCCCAGCATGACTTCCATAGGTTGGGTTTCTAGGTTCAACATGACTTGCAGAGGTTGGATAAGTGTCCCCAAGATGAATTCCAGAGGCCCTGGCCCTGGCATGACCTACAGAGGCTAGGTGCTTTCCCCCTTTCTTTCATGTATTTTTCATATTCTTACTTATTTTATTCCTTTTAGAATGCAGGTTACTAGTATGAGAACTTTCACCGCATGAGGTAGAAGGAGGAGGAGAGGTTTCTACTAGTGAAGGGGAGACATTGTTTTAATGCCCTTGATATAAGGTGTTTTCTTAAGAATCATAAGGAGAATTCAGAACTGTTATTGTGAAAAAAAACTGAACAAGTATCCCAAGGGTGAATCTAGGTAGATTCAAGAGTGACCATCAAAGGAACGCCAACATTCCCAATAAAAGGAAAATAACAAGAAGACCCTGGCATGGGGGTCTTTTGGTTGGTGTATGTAGGGGTACTCTCCATAGTTTCTGACTTAACAATAATGAAAAGTATGAGGTCAACTGAAAACAAACATCATAGAGATAACAACACTAGAATAAAATCCTATGTATCCATACCAAGAACACAAGGATACCTTCCAAAGGAGAGTCTGGGATGATGAGGGCCCATAACTAACCAGTGAAGAGAGAAGGATAGTTACCTGGGGTCTCGATACATTCACTTTGGGGAAAGCATTTGAATCACCAAACAATTTTCCAAAGATTTCGATGGGGTTTCCTCCCACATCTGCCTTGGGTATAGTGGAAATAGCCTTCCACCGTTACCCATGTAGATTCCTATAGGTCAAGATGCTAAGGCTACCAAAATCACAAAGAAAGTTTGATGGAATAGTCGTCAGTACAGCCGATGCGTATGGGAAGGGTAGCTAATCCTGGAACTCAAATAGTACTAGGCACCACACAGGGCCAAAAGGAGGTACTGAGTGAGCTCCTAGACATGCAACAACTTTGGTGCATGCTAAGACGAACATAGGAGGGGTATCTCCAAAACTCAGTATTGTTAGTTTTTCTTTAGATCTGATTAGTTTATCTAAGATCTTTGTCTGAAAGAATAAAAAGTACAACAAGATTCATAAGATATAAAAGATACACATGACACAAATATTTTCCCTGAGGACACCATAAAGGAGAAAACCATGCAAACTTCCTTAGAATAGTAAGATGATCAACTAGCAGTAGTAAGAATTATTCAACAGCTATCTATCTCTCCTCCTTTCTCTATCTCTATCTCTCATGCAAACTTGAGCGTGTAAAGTGTGTATAAATGAGGGAGAGCGCTGACTTCACTGACCAAACATAAGACTGGGGCCCACATGTCTTCCCTAATAGGGATGACTTCTCCCAAAGAGGCTCCAAATACATATTACACGATGTTACACTGGGGACTATTGCCCTAACTTACACCAAAGATTGTACCTCAAGGTCTAGACACAGTTAAGGCATCTTGCAAGGGGGTAAGACACATCCCCAATGGGAGTAAAACAACATACAATGATAATACAAATTAGAATAGCTTCTGAAGTTACAAATACATCAACAAGTTTTGCACGACCTCGTTCTTGACTCCTGTGTTAGAGGAGCTTTCCAGTTTCCTTCATTATGAGATTGGATTTCCTCAACGAAATGCAACTATGTTTGATTTTAAATTTTTGGGTAGTTAAAGATAACCCTAACCCAAAACACTATCCTAGACTAGTGTGTGTAATTCCTAGAAAGAAAATGTTACTAATATATTTTAAATATTAGCGTTCTTTTTAAGGGTCATTGATTACTCAAAGGTAGAGGTAATGAAACCAATGGTGTTTTGACTTGAAAGTAGAAACAATATGACTAAAGTGAAAGAGATTCAAAATGAAAACTTCTAATTCTCTTTTTATTTTCAAAACTAAAAATGGAGGCCAGAAAGGAAAGATAGATTTTTTATATTTTCAAAAGACAGAGGTATGCAATGCAGCTAAGACTAAACCCTAGCCTAAATGCATATAAAGAAAATACTTGTCCTTTTTTACCTTTTCTTTATAAATGAGAAAGAAGAAAACCTACAAACTAATCCATGTAAATAATGTAAACAAAACAAAATTAATTCTTCTCTACATCCACCAAGCAAACCCTAATCTGCCCTAAATTCAAATAAGACCACTCTTGGGAGGGATAATTTCATAAGGGAACAATCCAACCACTTTGGCATGAAGAATTAAACCAACAATACTAAAAGAAACTAAGATCAAAAGGCTCCTAAGTTCAGACTATGACTTCTAAAAGAGGTTGAACAAAACCATACACCACAAGGTCATGCCAAGAAAGGAGGTGGGGGGAAGAGCAATAGATAAGACCAAAGGCTTCATAAAAAACTTAAAAACCAAGTCAAGAGTACATTTAAGGGAGGACACCACTTCCTAGGGGTCTTACACAGGCAGAGGACCTAGGAGGGCCCAACAAATAGTAGTAGACCACCCCAAATAAGATAAAAAAGGTGAAAAAAATACTAAAACAAAGAACACACAAGTTTCTTAATGAAAAGGAATGTGTGACACACAGGTACACCAAAGGAAATTTTCTTGCACATCGGGGAAATGCTACGGTGTAGTGTAATAGTCGTGTGTGGGTGGTGTAAGGCCCAAAAAGTAAAAAACCAACCCTTAAAAGGAAAGGAAGGTGTTCATAAAGATGTAAGAGTGACTCTTAACCTACAAGAATGACTTGGAACCTAAATTACACTGGAAAAACAAGACAAGGAAACTCCAAAATAGACAAGGATTCCCTATTGGCATTGCCAGTTCTTTTGTTAGAGAAACTGTTCCTATGGATGGGGTCGAGGCCACCAATGTACTAGGGGTATAAAGAATGAGATACAAAGCTTTTCTAGCATGAATTAAACAAGGTTTCAAGGGTTAGAAGGGTTCATACCTCGCAAACTGAAGGCTGATCCAAGCTTTCTCTTTATCCCTCCTCTTGATCTCCAATCCAAGAGACCTACAAAACAACTTCAAACCTTCCTCAAACAAATTTGACCACATATAAGGCAATGATAATCAAGATTATATGAAACCCTAATCTCATTAACATGAACATATGATCATAAATAGAGATGAAACATCTATCACACACTGATTTGGAAAGGGAAGAGCATCACATATTTATTAATCAATGGAAGAAGTACAAGATATACATTATCCTCATGCAAGGCACCTCGTGAAACCTTTGATTTATATCTCTTGCTTCTCCTCTCCAAGAATCTCAACCTCCAATATAAAGGGATATGACTACTAGGGAAAAGGTAGGGGGATTGTGATAGCTGATTTTACCACACACGGTTGATTACATATTGATTGCCTTCCCTGTCCCTCTGTAGATTCTTTAGACCCCATGGACTCATATTATCCTTTGATGATCCAATTTCATCCCTTAAAAACCCTTGCTTATTGTTGTACGCAACTTTTAATCCCATATTTGTGTGTACACACAAGTTTTGACCTCAAACCTGTGTACATCGAGATATGTGCACAAGTCCAAATGTTTTTGGAGTTTTCTTCATAGGAGTCTGAATAAATTGACTCTTGGCCTTCCAAATTCATTGAGAATTCTCGGATTCGACCCTCCATTACCCTCTTGGAGTGCTATATAAGGAACCCCTTGGATACATTGAAGAGGGGGAGTTGAAGAGAAAGTAAACCATAGTCCATTGTTTCCACAGTTTTCATATACTTAAGTCTACATTTCTTTGTCCCTTTGGAGCACTTCATGTTCTTCCCTAGCTTGCCTTGGCTTGTGAGCTTGCTATAGAGAGATGGAGGATTGAGGTGGTGGAGGCCCAGGTGGAGGAATTGGTTTCTCCAGTTCGTAGACGTGCTGATAGACGTTGTCACTATTGTAATCTATGATTTTATTAATACAAATATCTTTTCCTATCCAATTATGTGCAATTGAATATGAATATTGAATCCATGGATGTGTTTAAGTGTTTGTGCATCATTGAATATATATGCTAGAGTAGGTCTAACACACTATTATATATCACGCTTGTCTTGTTTGTTGTTGTTGAGTGTGAATTGATAATACAAGTGTGAATTGGAAAGATCAATGGGGATCTACTTCAACCATCTAGAACATGGTATGACTTGATATCCCTTAGTGTTAGATGTTTGGTTTCTCTTGCATATTGGGAAATATTGTTTTCTAGTGTTGAAGCTGTCTATTTTGGTACACCTAAAGCCATAGGAAGTTTCTCTCTGTAATATAATTGGCGACCATACTGGGGAGGTTCCTAGTTGCTTTTTCTTTGGGGTTGGGGGCACAATGTGCTTGGTATTAGTGACTTGCTCTCTGTTTCTCATTGTTTCCATGTCACATTTGGTAGTATGTTCATCCATTGATAGTCCCCTAGATTGGTTTGAATCTTGGCCTTCTTTTTACCACTGTCTTCTCTGTATATGCAGGTTTTTGGCTAAAAGTCACGTACATACACAGATTTTTGGCCAAAAGTCGCGCATACATGTAGTTTTTTGGCCAAAATCCACGTATACATGTAGGTTTTTGCCTAAAAGTTGCGTACATATGTAGTTTCTCTTTAAACAGTCGTGTACATCCTCCCTTTTGGTTGATTTTGATGTTGTGGGAAGTTGTTGGGTGGGTTGTGAGTGTGGCTAGGTCCTCCTAGGTTCGTATGGTGTCTGTTGATTGCTTATTTTGTGACCAGAGACTGCTTTTTCATTGAATTTTCTTTGAATTAGTTGTAGTCATTTATCTCCTTTTTTTTCTATTAGTGCATTAGTCTTTCTATCTCGGTGTCTTGCTTGGATTGTGTTTGATGCTTGTTGCAGAGACTAAGAATTTTAATGACTTTTATTGCATTTTCCAAACAATTATATAGTTGCATTCTCACTTGCATCTCACATATGTATTTAAGGAGGTACTTGCATTGGATTTCTTGGATGAGAGTTGTATTTAGGATTTCAAATAGGAAGGATCGCATTGGCATTCGGAAGGGACTAATTTTACATGCATCTCATGTAGTAGCATACCCTGTTCTTCATTCTACACATTGCACTTGGAATTGCTTGTTAGGTGTGCATGTTTACTTCACTGCTTAGTCATAACTTCATTAGTTGCACGGCCATTTACCCTTTGAGTAATCATAGCCAACTAAAATCAACGCTTAATAAAATGAATTACACTCTTTTCTTTTCTAGGGTGCATCAACAAGAACAGGTTTTAGGGTCTTGGAATAGTTAATTGTGAGTCAATTCTCCAAGACCACTAAACAAAACAAGTAGGTTTCTGTCCAGGTGAGAGTGTAAAACGCTTGATATAATTAGTGTTTCTTAGGACGCTCCTCTTACACGGGAGTTAAGCATGAGGCAGTGCACCTGATTGTGATTAGGATGACCCTTGGTCATTTTCTGTGAGCACCGGATATATTTCCAGGATTGTATTTGTATCTGGGGACCTTTGAGGTATTGATTGGTGCACCCTTGGGGTACCAGTTGTGATTTCAGGCTTCGAGCTTTGCTACCTTGCCCATACGATTGATCTCGCCTATGACTGTCTGCCTGAGCATTGGTTATATTGGGGTGACCATAGTTTTCTTACGTAGGTATTGAAGGGGGTACTTACAGAGGTTATTTTGTGAGTGTCTTGTCTAGATAGGGGTCGAAAAACATAGTATCTATATGCGTTGAAGTTGAGGGCCACTATAATTGGTTACATACCTCTGCTTGTAGTGTATGGGAGTTTCGAGCCTCTCCTAGGTGAGACATACCTGCTGCATTCAGAAGCTCACTTATCCTCCCCTTGGATTGCTTGTATTTTGGCTGTACATTTTCTTAGGAGTGTGCTCTTTTTGCGGTTGTTGGCCTTTGGTATCATGGTTACTTGAGTATATTTATGCTCTCTTGAGTTTGGATCCTTTTATTTTCGGCATGCTTGGTATCTTGCCACCCATCCTTGGTCCTAGTACGAACCCTCGTGTCGAACTTGGGGGCATCACAGCCCCTTACCGTGCTCATGGATTTGGGAATGGTCATATTCCATCCTCTACTCCATTTGTGGAGGATTTTTATTCCCTTCGCTCGGTATTTACACTAGTGGTCACCCTTACGAGGGTGGTAGTGGATACATGAATGTTGGGTCTACACCATTACTTTCCTTCTTATGTCCCATCATCCACCGCACTGTTTCTTTTGAATGTTGTTGTCATGATCAATCCTCCCTATTTCCTATATTTTGGACTCTTTACTGATTATTTTCAGTTGTTTTGGACTAATATTTTGGTCATGTATGTTACAGTTGATTTTACCACACATGGTTGATCACACTTTTATGGCCTTCCTTATCCCTCTGCAGACTCTTTGGACCCCATGGACCATTATTGTACCTTTGTTGTTTCCAATATCATCCCTAAAAACACCTATTATTTGTTGTACATGACTTTTAATCCCTTTCTCGCGTATATACGCAGATATTACCCTTAAACCCGCATACATCGGGATGTGTGCATAAGTCCAAATACTTTTGGAGTTTTCCTTGATGTGGATCTGAATCACTTGTCTCTTGGCCTTCCATATGCCTCAAGATCGCTCGGATTTGACCTTCTATTACCCCATTGAAGCACTATATAAGGAATTCCTTGGATACATTGAAGAAGGAGGAATTGAAGAGCAAGAAAACTATAGTCCATTGTTGTCGTAGCTTGCTTTTACTTGAGTCTGCACCCATTTGTCCCTTGGAGCACTTAGTGTTCTTCCCAATATTTCCTTTGTTGGTGAGCTTGCTATTGAAATATGGAGGATTGAGGTGGTGGAGGCCCAGGTGGAGGACTCAGTTTCTTTGGTTCGTAGACGTGCCGACAGAGGTTGTTACTTATGTAATCTCTAGTTTTATTAATAGAAATATATTTTTTCTGTCCAATGATGTGCATTTAAATGAATATTGAATCCATGAATGTGTTTAATTGCTTATGTATTATTGATTATATATTATAGAGTAGGCCTAACAATATATTATATAGCATGCTTTCCTTGTTTATTGCTGTTGAAAGTTAATTGCTAAAGCAAGCAGGATTGGAAAAGCTCAGCGGGGATCTACTTCAACCATCCAGAATAAGGTATGATTCAAGATCCTTTAGTGTTAGATGTTTTATTTCTCTTGCATATTGGGAATGGATTAATTTCTGCAGTTTCTTTGTCTTTCATGGTACACCCCAAGCCATAGGAAGTTTTCTTCCTAACAGAACTGGCGACCATACTGGGGAGGTTCCTAGTTGTTTTTCTTTGGGGGTTTTTCGACATTCAATGTGTTTTAATTGCTCTGATTTATCTGTTTCTGTGTCGGGTCTGGGGGCATGATTTCCCAATAGTGTCATGTAGGAGTAAATTTTGTCTCAGCTTGTCTATTTACCTTATTTTTCTCTCTTTTTCTTCCTGTACATGGGGTTGACTTTCACAGTCACGTGTACATGTGGGTTTTCCTGGAATAGTCGTGTATGCATGCAAGTTTACTGAGAACAGTCATGTATGCCCTGATTTTTTTCTTTTTTGGGAAGATTAAGTGTTGCTGGGTGAGTTTGGATGATTGCTAAGTCTTCTTTCATGCTTCTGGAGTCTGTATCTACCCTCTATTTCTTACCAGAGACTCTTTTTGACTTGATTTTTGAAAATGTTCTTGTCATTTCATTTTCTACTTTTTGTTTTGCGATTAGTGCATTAGGTCTCTTTTACCTTGGTGCTTTGCTTGGGTATTGTCTGTGAGTGGTTGTAGAGTCTAAGGGTTGTAGAGTCATATTTTTTCTTTTTATCTCATTTAATTCAAAAATACAAAAACATTTTTCTTTTTGTATAATTATGAATTGTTTGCCCTTTACATTAACATGGTACTTGCATTAATTGTACTTGGTGAATTTTAGTCATATTTTCATATAGGAATGATTACATATACATTTGAAGGAAAAATTTTGCACTTCACATAGTAGCATACCAGGTTTTTCATTCGACACAGTGCATTTGCATTGATTGTTAGGTGTGCATTTTACTTCTTGTTGTGTCATAACATCATTAGTTGCACGTCCATTTACCCTTTCAGTAATAAAGCCAATTAAAATCAATGTATAATAAAATGAATTACACTCTTTTCTTTTCTAGGGTGCACCAACAAGACTAGGTTTTAGGGTCTTGGAATAGTTCATTGTGAGTTAATTCTCCAAGACCTCTAAACAAAACAATTAGGTGTCTATCCAGGTGAGAGTGTGAAATCCTTTATATAATTAGTGTTTCTTAGGATCCTCATATTACAAGGGAGTTAAGCATGAGGCATTGTGAGAAATTATGATTGGGATGACCCTTGATTGTGATTGATTAGCACCTGAGATATTTCCAAGATTGTATTCATATCTAGGGGCCTTTGAGGCATTGGCTAGTGCACTTGTGGGGTACTAGTTGTGATTTCAGGCTTTGGGCTTTGTTACCTTTCCCATATGGTCAATCCATCCGGTGACTGTCTGCTTGAGCATTGATTATATCGAGGTGACCTTAGTTGCCTTACCTAGGTTATCGAGGGGGTATTTGCAAAGGTTATTTTGCAAGTGTCCTAGCCAGGTAGTGGTCGGACAAAATAGTTGCTATATGCATTGAAGCTGAGGGCCACTATAATTGGTTACAAACCTCTGCTTATTGTGTATGGGAGTCTCAAGGATTTCCTAGTTGAGACATACCCGCTTCATTCGGGAGATCACATATCCTACCCTTGGTTTGCTTGTGATTTGGCTTTACATTTTTAGGTGTATGCTCTGTGCATGCTAGTTTTCCTAGTGTTTGCATAATTAGATCGAGTATTTTTATTTTTTGAGTCATTGTGGATTTGGGTGCAATACCCTTCCATTCTCGTAGTTTATGAGGACTTTCGCCTTACACGTCTCCTCCTCCTTTGGGAGAGAGAACCAGACAGTACAGGCGAAATACTTCTCACTTTGATTCACACACCATGGGAGATCATGAGGATTAGATTCCAAAGATGTCTTCTCCACCTCACGAGGCTAGGGAGGAAGACCCTACTAGCACATATGATCCTTCACATCAATAGCCTTCATGATCTAGTTATGATCCCTCATTCACAGGTCCCCGGTATTGGTTTCTGGGTTACGAAACTCACTATGAACACACAAGCACTAGTAATGTTAGATATGACATACCTGATATCCCTGAGCCCAATTCGACATATCATGCCGAGTCAGAAATTGAACCTGGCACTACACCTGGGAGAAATCCCACTCTTTTCCATGCAGAGAGGTTTGGCGGCACTAGTCACATTGCACCTTCCATCCCTGTGGTGGAGGCATCTTCACATGCTCCTCCTAGGCCTAGTGTTAGTGATCCTATTCAGATACTAGGGCCGAGATGAGTGAACATTGGGAACACCACTTACATTACTTCACATGTCCCTTCGTCTTCGAACCCCATTCCTTTGAATGCATTTTTAACGACTCATCCTCCTTCTGTGACTCCTAACACAGTTGTATCTCAAAACCAAGTACCTGCTATTGTGTCAGTAGGTCATGTACATGTTTCTGGATCGTCTCATGTTCAACCTCATGGAGATCCTCATATACCAAACTATGGACCTTCTCATGGTACATCCCATGGAACACCTTATGGAGATTCTCATGGAAATTCTTATGTACCGCAGTATGGAAAAAACTACGAACCCTATGGGTATGGCTATCAAAAACCCACTTACTCTTCTAATTATGGCTTTGTATCACCTCATAATCAAGGTACCCCACATCACAATGCTTCTGTGCAGCCCTCCATGGGTCAAATGGGAGGAAGTTATTATGGTCAAGGCCATGTTATTTATAGAAATCAACCTTACATGAATAAAAACTACCAGGGAGCGTGGAATCGACCGGATCAACCTAGAATCCCTTTCCTTGCAACATTGAACTTACCTGACTTATCAAGATTGATGAACAATCCTATGTCTCATAACCCAGCATGGCCAGAAGTCCCTACCAAGATTTATTTGGACATTCCCAAGTTTGAAGGTAAGGCTGGTGAAAATCCTGGTGGGAATGTCACCACTTTCCACCTTTGGTGCTCTTCCAATTCCTACATGATGATTTCATTCATTTGAGGCTATTTTAACACACCCTAACGGGTCCTATGGAGAAATGGTATATAGAGTTACTGAGGGCAGCTTATGCTACATTTGATGATCTTGCTATGAATTTCCTTAATCATTTCCAGCTACCCGTACATTATGATGTGTTGATGTATTTATAACTTCGGAATGTATTCACTTGTATATCTTATGTATTGTACCCCAATGCTTATTCTAGGAAGTGTCTGTAATATATTTGAGTCATGTCATGCCATGATGTTCCCATCGGGAGATTGAATAATGTAAACAAGTCATGTAAAGTCATTGTGGGTAACCCTCTTATTGATTAAGGGTTAAAGTCCTCACAAGTTGTGGGGCACTAGGGTTATTAGACTCTCCTAGAGATGTCGGATCTAGTAAGTAATTGTTAAGTGAGGCTGGAATGTTGGAGTGGAAATTAAGAGAATGAAAGAATATAAATAGAGAGTGAGCCTCTCTATTTATCACATACACACTCACTCACTGGGGCGCATGAGTGAGAGAAGAAGTTGTTGGGACAAGAGAGAGAGAGCCTACTGCTGTCAGGAGATCATCTTACTATTTTTGGGGTTTTGATTTTGGTACCGATTCTATCTCTGAGGAAGTTGTGGGTTTTTCTATTTTATGGTTTCCCCAAGGAAAATATTTGTGTTCATTATCTCTTGTGTTTTATTGCTGTGCATGTTATTCTCTCAAATAAGATCCTAAGATCATAATGCTAGCTTGAATGATAAAATTCTAACATGGTATCAGAGCTAACCTGAGAATAAGAAATTGTGCAACTACAGAAGCTAGGGATTCTTACTTTTTGGGTCTCTATCCACAATCCATTAGAAAAAGTATGCTAGGATGACTCCCCATTGAAGGGTGCATCTTTCTGTCGAAGCGGAATTCGATTCCGAGCATTTTCAGTTTTTTGTTGCAGGAAATTAGGGATTCTTACATAAGAGGAATTTTTGAGTGAGCCCAGGATAGGATTTATATCCTCATCAAAATCAAAGTTTAGAGACCTGGGTCAATATTTTTGGTTGGGTATAACTCTAGGAAAGTCAAACCGTAGTTTGACCCCAAGCCGAAAAAACCCTAGAATACTAAAACTGATACATTTTGGTACATTCACTATCTCTAGAGATTGGAGAAGGATCAAGAGTTTAAAATTTCATAGGCCGAAGATAAAATCCTAAGTTACACTGTATCCAAACTTTACCCTTATATTCAATATATTCTAGGATATATGATCCCTCTAAGTTAGGGTTCCAACCTCTTCCACGATTCATCCCTAAACAAGTTACCTGGGGAGAATTGTTATATCTCGGGATACAAAGGTCCAAATGAAATTTATAAAGATGTTATAGAAATACAACAGAATTTAATTTTTGTGGTAGAAGTTTCAGACCCTGAAGATGAAATAGGGACACGTGGAAGTCCGTACAACTTTGCTATGTTGAACAGTCCTGAAACAGGTCACCTTGGTAAAATGATCATACATCCCAAGTGGTGATACAAATTCTTATGAAACCTTTGGTGTTGGAACTAGGACAAGCGAGGATACCTCTGTGCAAAGTTTCAGACACAAAGGAGTATTAAGTTTAGAGATACTGCGGAAATAGTATTAGACATTTCTGCAGAAGAAATTGGTAAACTAGGGTTTCCTGTTCTGGGAGCTTCCCTCCACTGTTTTAAAAAAAGGAGTACATTGTAAAGCTAACCTTGAAGAGGTATATATTTCTATCCAATCAGATCTGAAATATCCCAATTTTTCAAAATTAGGGTTTCTCTGACAAACCCTAGATCGGCCAGCTCCAGAACCAGGACGGACACCTCAAATCGGTAAGATCTAATCTTTTGCTATTTTCATTTGAGGTTCTCATTTCAAAGTGATATATCACCTCAGCTTGATGATAATCTTGTTGAATATGACAACTTCCAATCATATGATCTCTCTGAAGAAAATGAATTAGACACCTACATGAGTAGAGTGGTTCTAGTCCAGAGGGAGATGAGGCTCAAAGCCTTACACAAGAAGAACTTGGTCAAGGCCAAGAAGATCATTGCTGATTCAATCACGGATCACCTTATACCACAAGTGTCTTCCCTAAAGACACCTAAAGAGATGTTTGATTCCTTGACCAAGCTATTTGGTGGGAAGAACATAAATTGGAATATGACTTTGAGAAAACAGAAGAAGAAGTGGAGAATGCAGAAGTGGTGATAGCCACCTTGAATGGCCTCCCAGGATCATGGGATTCATTCATGCGAGGAATGTGTGCCAGAAGGAAGTGATTACTTTCAGCAGAATATGGGAAGAGCACACACAAGAAGAAGCTTGACTCATAATAAGAGAAAAGAAGATGGGAATATCAAGCTCTCACCATCCAAAGAAGATCCCTCAAGCGATGAGGAATATGAATAACTCAACTCTTGAAGAAAATCTTATCCATCTTAGCATTTGGATAAGAAACGATGCTATTATGAATGAAGAAGATGATGAAGCTGAAGGCTCAAGAAGGAGTCTACCCACGAAACAAATAAAGATAAGTATTCAATTGTCATTTCATGATATTGTTTTGTTATGCATTTATTTATATTTAGTTGATGTATTATGCATGATAGATTGTTTGCATTAATGACAATATACTACTAATATGCATGTAATAGGTAAGTAGATCATGGTGCTATACAACTCTCCATTGCTACTTATCTAGAATGAAACATCTTTGTTGACATATTGGATTAGTGAACAATATCAATGTTGTCCTGGTAGAGATGGAAGGCATCTAGAAAGTTTCCGTGAGATATGGATGAATGTTGCATTGGATAAAATAGTTGCATAATCATATATCTTGATGAAAAATAATTTTTCATTATGAATATATCTTATGAAATGTTTCTAACCATACAACTAATGCATTTGACTTGTAGGAAAGATCGCGTAAAATCGCCTACAAGCAAAGAAGGATGAGACTTGTTCCGAAGAACAAGTGATGACAGTTCAAGATGAAGAATAATATGACGAATGCAATGACATCATTGATGCAGAACCTTCCAGCCATGAAGAAGTAACCAAGGTTGAAGGAATAAGATCAGTAATGCTCCTGTTATATGTCAATGACTTATTCTTGAAAGAAAAGAGGAATTCATTAATGTTGCAAGAAGGAGACTTACTGTCGAGTTTGAGATGAAGGACTTGGGGATGATGCACTACGTTCTAGGCATGGGGGTGTGGACAAGGGAAGTATGCAGTAGAGATCCTGAAGAGGTCCAGGAAGATGGACTGCATGACCACACCTATGGCATCGAACCTGAAGCTATTGAGTGTTGCTTCATCAGAGTCAGTTGATGCTACGATGTATCGTCAAATTATTGGGTCCTTGATGTACCTGACGAACACGAGACCGGATATTTGATTTGATGTGAACACCTTGAGCCAGTTCCTGATAGATCCGAGACATGTTCACTTGATTGCTGGAAAGCATATTCTGAGGTACCTAAAGGGTATAGTTGATTATGGGCTCAAGTATGAGGCGAATCAAAAGATTAACCTGGAAGGTTATGTTGATTCAGATTGGGTAGGAAGTGCCTTTAATAGGAAGAGCACTTCAGGGTGTTGCTTCAGTATGGGATCAGGTGTTATCTCTTGGTTTAGCAGGAAGCAGTCCTGTGTGGCACTAAGTACAGCTGAAGCAGAGTATGTTGCAACTTGTTCAGCTAGTTGTGAGGTAGTATGGCTGAGGAAGCTACTGTCTAATTTATTTGATCTCCAGTTGGATACTACTTGTATAGATTGCGACAACCAGAGTTGTGTGAAGTTGTCGGAGAACCTGGCGTTCCATGACAAGTCAAAGCATATCGAGATAAAATATCACTATATCAGGGATATGGTGCAGAGAGGAGAAGTGAAGCTCCAGTATGTTGCAATGGATGAACAGATAGCTGATGTGTTGACTAAGCCATTAGCCAGAGTGAAGTTTGAGTACCTCAGGGAGAAGCTTGGTGTTCTCCAGATCAAGGTTCCCTCCAAGGGGAAGTGACATTAGAGGAAATTTGGGGTCTAAAATGGGCCTTATAAGAAAATGCACCAACAATAAGTTCTTGTGAGTTGAAATTCAAGAACCAATAGAATTCCAATAAAATGAGTCAACCATAATGGTTGAATTGACATATTTGTCATAAAAAAAATAATTTTTTTGTTTGTATTTTTTACATATCTCCCTATGTTTTTACTCAAATTTCAATCAGGAGAGCTCGTTGGATGTAGAATTTGATTTTGCATCCAACAAATACTTACACTGCATACTTTTGATGGACCCCACTACCCCAAAAATAATAAATACCTGAAAACACATGATGATGATATCATCATCATGTTGTTAACGTATTTCTTGTTTTTGGGCTAGCGAGGTCTGTCAAAAGTATGCAGTGTGGATACTCGTTGGATGCATAATCAAATTCCACATCCAATGATCTCTCCCGATCAAAATTTGAGTAAAAACACAGGGAGATATGTCGAAAATACGAACACAAAAAAGTAGTTTTTTTCTTTTTTCCTCCAAAATTAATAAATATTATTTTATTATTTTATTATTTTCCTTAGGAGGCCCATTTTAGACCTCAAAATTCCTCTAACGTGATTCCATGAGACATTCTGACATGGTGAGAGGATTGGTTCCTTCCATGGTCAAATGTAAGGGCTAAGTCATTCTGTCATGATGAGAGGATTGGTTCCTCGCATGTCAGATATAAGTGCTGAGCCATTCTGAGGTGACTATAGGATTGGTTCCTACATGATCAGATATAAGTGTTGAATTCCATTCTGTGAATGGAGGCACTTGGTTAGTTACTAGGAATACTCAGCCTAGAGCTGAGAGCCATTCTGACATGGTGAGAGGATTGGTTCCTTCCATGGTCAGATGTAAGGGCTGAGCCATTCTGTCATGGTGGGAGGATTGGTTCCTTCCATGGTCAGATGTAAGGGCTGAGCCATTCTGTCATGGTGGGAGGATTGGTTCCTTCCATGTCAGATGTGAGTGCTAAGCCATTCTGAGGTGACTATGGGATGTGTTCCCCATGATTAGATATAAGTGATGAATTCCATTCTCTGAATGGAGGCACCTAGTCAATTACCAGGAATACTCAGTCTAGGATTGAGGGCCATTCTGATATGACTGTGGGATGTAGTCTCACATGATCAGATATAATTGCAGGTCCATTCTGATGTGATTGAGGGATGTGTTCCCACTTGATCAGATATAAGGGCTGATGCCATTCTCTGGGAGAATGGAGGTACCTGGTCAATTACCAGGAACCCTCAGTCTGGGACTGAGAGCCATTCTGACATGGGGGTAGGTCGGGCCCTCCCATGGTTAGATGTAAGGGCTGGGACATTCTGACATGGGGGTAGGTTGGGACCTACCATGGTCAGATGTAAGGGTTGATTCCAGTCTCTGGGAGAATGGAGGCACCTAGTCATTTACCAGGAACCCTCAGTCTGGGACTGAGAGCCATTCTGATATGGGGGTAGGCTGGGCCCTCCCATGGTTAGATGTAAGGGATGGAAAATTATGACATGGGGGCAGGTTGGGCCCTTCCATGGTCAGATGTAAAGTTTGGGCCATTCTAACATGATGGTGGATGTGTTCCTCTCATGGTTAGATGTGAGTGTTGGGCGTTCCATTTTGACATGGGGGCAGGTCGGGCCCTCCCATGGTTAGATATAAGTGTTGGACAAGCCTTTCTGACTGGGTCAGATATAAGTGTTGAAGAAGATGAATACCTACTTGGAGGCTGGGCCTACAACTAGCATGAGAAAGGGCTGGCTCTGTAGAACTTCCTGTGACGAGAAGAATCAAGAGATAGCACCAATGATGATAACCCATTGATGATCTAGATCTAGTGATGATGATCCAACAGTGATGATCTAGATCTAGTGATGTTGATCCTGCATAGATGATCCAGATCTAGTGATGATCCAGATCCATTGATGATGATCCAAATCCAGTGATGATGACCCAGATCGAGTGATGATCCAAATCCAGTGATGATGATCCAGATCAAGTAATGATCCAAATCCATATGAAGATGACAAGAACTTAATGATGATCTAGATGATATAGGGAAGAAGACTTGTGATGATAAATTTTGTCGAGGGGATACCTTCCTAATTAAGAGGGAGTGTTGATGTATTTGTAACTTCGGAATGTTTTCACTTGTATATCTTATGTATTGTACCTCGATGTTTATTCCAAGAAGTGTCTGTAATGTATTTGAGTTATTTCATGCCCTAATGTTCCTATCAGGAGATTCAATAATGTAAACAAGTCATGTAAAGTCATTGTGGGTAACCCTCCTATTGATCAAGGGTTAAAGTCCCCACAAGTTGTGGGGCACTAGGGTTATTAGACTCTCCTAGAGATGTCGGCTCTAGTAAGTAATTGTTAAGTGAGGCTTACATGTTGGAGTGGACATTAAAAGAATGAAAGAATATAAATAGAGAGTGAGCCTCTCTATTTATCACACACACACTCACTCACTGGGGTGCGAGAGAAGAAGTTGCTAGGAGAAGAGAGAGAGTTACTATTGTTGTCGGGAGATCATCTTACTGTTTTTGGGGTTTTTCTTTTGGTGTTGATTCTATCTTTGAGGAAGTTGTGGGGTTTTCTCCTTTATGGTTTCCCTGAGGAAAATCTTTGTGTTCATTGTCTCTTGTATTTTATTGTTGTGCATGTTATTCTCTCAGATAAGATCCTAAGATCATAATGCTAGCTTGAATGATAAAATTCTAACACGATGTCGGTACCGAACTCTTGTCGACTTTCCGGCAAGACACAGCCACACACATTTCGAATCATATTCAAGAGTGGCGTAGACAAAAATGGTTAATCAAATCCTTTATACCACCAAAGTTTCTTCTTGAATGGTTCCTCAAATCATTGTTACCCTACATCCCGAAGGATGTTTCTACATCCGGAGCTCAAAACGAGGAACAAGCTATTTTTAGGGCACAAGAGTTGGATTTTATCTATGCTCAATCTGGACATTTGTATGAGATTATACCAGATGCTCCAAGATCTAGTTTCGACCCCAAGATCAAGCCTGGTTCGCATGCCGATGGTATTGTTGGCTCTAATAGTACCAAACCTGCGGACTCAGTTATGAAACAAGTGAGCCAGCTACCAATTAACCAGTCTACGTTGGGACAAGCTACGGATTCGTCTCAACCCACCCAATCAGTGAGTGTACTCTCTGTGTAATTGTCAAACTCAAAAGAAAACCAACAACCTAGAAGGAATAATAAAAAGGCAAAAATAATCATAAGGGTGGGAACAAGAATGGAAAATGCTAATAATAACGACAAGAACACTAATGTTGGGGGGGACAAGTAGTTTAAACGTAAGGTGAAGTTTCCTTGTAAGTTTTGTAAGGATGACCATCTCACTCACTTGTGCCATCGTATGGAGGATTCCTCGAAGTTCATAGCACAGGGCCTAGCTGTGTTTACTAATCCTTTACCTAATAATCAAAATATGAACTCGAGGACCATTGATCCTGGTTGCACATCAGGTGGAAATCAAAATCCGTCGAAGGCCAATAGTGGTCACGGTTGCATCAACATGGTGCGTGCTGTTAAAGTTGTGAATCGTGCGAAAGATTATGGTTCGTCACAACCAGACCTTGGGAAAGGACCTTCCACACCCAAGATCCCTTTGCAAATTGAAAAGCCTACGGATAAACCTAAAGCTCACCTCGCATTCCTAAGGGAGTCTTAAAGATTTCAAGGCACAATCCTAATGCCTGAGTTGCCTAGAACTATTCAGTTGTCAAGGATTTGGGCCAGACTCCTTGTGCGATGTCTGTGTTAGCAGTGCTTCAGACTTGTCCTCCGCAGAGGAAAGCCTTGTTGTATGCTCTTGGGGTTAGTGATGATAGCTCTTCTTCCATGATAAAATTTGAAACCATGGGAGTACAACCTCACTTTCCTTCCTACATGTCTCTTTTGATTCATGTAGAGTGTATTAACAACACAGTCATGCATACTGTCATTGATGAAGGCGTTGTTGCTTCCGTGATGTCTTTGTCTTGTTGGAAGGGTTTGGGTTCTCTGACTTTGTCTCAATCTACCACTATGTTGACAAATTTTGATGGTAGATCGTTTCAGATGCATAGGATTCTTCCTTGTCTAGATGTCCAATTGGGAGGGAAGACCATCATGATCAAGGTTGAGGTGGTTGATGCGCCCCTTGACTACAATCTTTTACTGGGTAGGAATTGGATGTATAGTATGCAAGCTGTAGCTTCTTCCCTCTTTCGAGTGATATGCTTTTCGTTTAATGGGAATATTTTTACGATTGATCAAAATCCATTCCATAACCTGAGTTTCAATGCATCATCGAAAGCTTCTATCCTGATTATCGATCATTCTCAGTCAGCAACTGGGAGCGTGGGCATAGGTATGTATCCTTCTATTATGGGAAACTTTAGTTGTCCTGTGCTTGTTCTTATGATTGGGTGTAGTTTTGGTGGGGATTCATGATCCTCATCGAATTTGATGTCTTTTTCGCACTATCCATATGGAAGATCCTTGGATTCTTCCTTCACCGAGTACTTCAAGTATGTCGGTCGAGACAGATGTGCCGTTTCCTGCAACAATGGTGGCGTATCAAGAAAATATTGATCAGTTTGCAGAGCCTATTCCTTCCTCTTCGCGGACGGAGGAGGAGGACCTGTATGTGCTTCCTGTACAGGCAGTAGAGTCATCTCACTCACATGATTTCCTCGATGATGTTTTTGCATCGGATGAAGCTATAGGCCATGTATGGGGGTGAGAAACCTTGGGAAGAGTTGCATCATCGATCATGTTTTCTTCCTAAGCTCAATCGTATGGAGTGTGATGACTTTACGGAGATTCTTAGTGAGAATATTGGTAGCCTCGTGGTTCCATTAAGCTCTCCTGGTCAGATGGCTGATGGAAACATGGCTCATTTATCACAAACAATTCCTATCAATATTTCTCGTGCTCCTGGCAAGGTTGAGAATGTCTACATTGGGGCCGGTTGTTCCCTTGATGAGATCAAGGAGTATACCGAGATGTTTAAAGAGTTTCATGACATTTTCTCTTGGTCATATGAAGAAATGTTGGGTATAGACCCTCCTATTGTCGAACATGAAATCAAAACGTATCCGGATGCAAAACCGGTTCGACAATGTTTGCGTGCAGTGAATCCTATAAAAGCACCTGCCATTAAAGCTAAGATAGAGAAACTACTTAAAGATGGTTTTATCTATCCCATTCCCTTGACGGAGTGGGTTTCAAATCCCGTTCTGGTGGATTAGAAGCAGGGAGCAATCCACATATGCATTGATTTTCGTGACTTAAATCATGCCTATCCTAAGCATAATTTCCCCACACCATTTATTGATCATATTTTGGATGAGTGTGTGGGAAGTGAGGTATTTTCCTGTATGGACATTTTTTCTAGATATAATCAAATTCATATTAAGCCTGAGGATCAACACAAGACCGCATTTATTTGTCCTTGGGGTAATTTTGCATATCGAAAGATACCCTTCGGCCTTAAAAAGGCCGGAGCCACATTTTAGTGGGCCATGACCTTAATATTTCATGATCTTAAAATGATTATCGAAGTATATTTGGATGATCTCGCTGCTCACTCTCAGTTGAGAGTGTGTCATCCATATCATTTGAGATTAGTGTTCGAAAGATGTAGTCGTTATCAAGTTCATTTAAATCCTCATAAGTGCATCTTTTGCATGACTGTTGGTTGTTTACTAGGATTCATCGTATCCAAGGAGGGTATAAGAGTCGATCCCTTAAATCTTGAGGCAATACTCCAATTATCTCCCTCGCATAATATTAGACACCTTGAATGTTTATAAGGCATGGCAAACTTCTTGCAAAGATTCGTGGTTAATTTTTCCAACTTGACTAAAGGATTTATGCGTCTTTTGAAGAAGGACACCCCTTTTTATTGGGATGAGTGAGCCCGGAGTCTTTTGATGCTCTTAAGTGAGCCTTAATAATGGCCCCCATGCTTATTCCACCAGACTATAGCCGTGATTTCTTGATTTATGTGGCCACGTCTATGGAGACGGTTGGTATGGTTGTTGTTCAGGAGGATGAGGAGCTCCATGAGCATGTCATATATTATTTGAGCTAAAACCTTATATATGCGGAACTTCTTTATTCCCATGTAGAGAAGCTAGCCTTGACCACCGTTCATGTGGTTCAGCGATTGAGACATTACATTTTCCTTCGCCAAACCTTGGTCGTAGCTCATATTATCCATTTCAATTCATCCTCACTACAAGGATGATTGGGGGAAAATACAATAAATGGATTTTCATTTTGCAAGATTTTGATCTTGAATTCGTTTCGGAGAAATGGAAGAAATCGTTAATCTTTGCGGCGCTTATATCTGATTTTCCAAGTTTGGAGTAGGAGGAGGTGTTGGGTAAAAACATTTAACAATTTATAATAGAATTCCAACAATCAATTATCAACCTAAGGAGAGCATACACTTGTGAGGTACAGACAAAATATATGCAGGGGCAGAGTGTCATTGAACTTAATCTAAAACTGAAATTAAAAATACCTGACTGTAATTAAATTAAACTTGATAAAATAGGAAATGACATAGAAATAAATCTAATCTAAAAAAAGGAAATTGCAGGAAATGAATCTGATCTAAGAAAACATAATAATGCATGAAATAAATTGGTATAAAGCAAATAACATTAACTGGTATATAGCAATTAACAATAATTGGTACAAAGCAATTAACAATAACTGGTACAAAACAATTAACAATAACTGGTGAGCTCACGATAAACCTATGCTAACAATTCATAAACAAGACATAACTGGACATCTACACTAAGAACTCATAAAGAAAGAAATTACTGGAAATCTATATTAATATAAGAGAGTCAAAGGATCCGCATTAAACATCATCTCCATTACATAACACTGAAAATCTATTCTATGACTAACTCTGAAAGAGATCTAGACTATCTTATACTTCCAAACCACTAGAGAGGCCTCTAACCAAAATGAGGAGAGAGCCCTCCTATTTATATATAAATCCAAGATAACTAACCATAATTATAGATACACTATTCTCTCAACCTATCCCTTAAAATTCTCAAAAAATAGACAACTTATCCCCCCAAATCCTCAACAAATCTACAACTCATCCCTTTAAATCCTCAACAAAATATTGGATGAGATATTCTCTCCACATGTCCATGATATTCTCCTTGAAGTTAGCTCATATCTAGAAGATGAAATTCGAATCTTAGGCTAGGTGGCCACTTTTGAGCTTGCTGAAGTCTTCAAATACACCTGTACACATCACCAAACTCACCCAACTTTAAATTATAATGAAAATATGTTATTTTTCTCAATAATTAACCATAAATTCACTCAAAATACTCAAAAATAAATGATTTGAAAAATGGTAATATAAACCCATATTTATTATGAAAGTGGTGAATGTTAATGGTTTTATGGAAGGATATAATGGAATAAGGTGATAAATAGTATGTGAAATAATGAATGAAATGTGGTATTTTTGCGGCTCAACATACCCTCCAACTTGACTGTTTGCATGTCCTCATGCAACTATGTATTGATTCCTTTAAAACTTTTGGCTTGTAGCTGAGGCTTTACATGATGCTGGTATGTAATAGTAAATAATTCCATGATTTTGAAATGCATGAGAGGCAACGCTTTTTTTCTTTTTCTCTTTTCCTTTTTATATATTTTTGTGGTTGGTTCTTGTGTGACAACCATAACAAATGTTGGTTCTTGTGTTAACAACATTTGGTCGTTTTATTTGTATTTTTGTTGCAATACATAAGATTTATGCATTAGAAATGATGAACCGTCAATGTATATTTGAAAGCCTTTTCTTCATATTATGAATCATGCCAATATATATAACATAGTTTGGGAAAGACATGTTTATTAAGGGTAAATGAGATGATGAAATATGTAAAATGGTAATGGATAGTGTCCCCCCCCCAACTTAAGATGTATTAGGTTTATGAAAAGTGAGAAAGGGAATGTAGTGAGGAAATTTTCCAAATTCATTCATTTTATAGCATTTAAGGAATTACATGATTAAAGATTAGAAAACAACATACCTCCACTTACCCAAAAAGTTGATGAACCATGCAATATGAATGTGGCTGCTGCTACTGTTGGATCATAGAATGTGAAAAGAAGGATCTGAACTGTGTTGCTTGGTCAAATGAAGTAGAAGATGAGAACCAAAAGTAGAACTATGGTACTCTCATATGGCTGAAAGTGTTCTGCTGTAAAACTATTGATGATGTCATGAAAAATATATAGTCTTCACCTACTACAAAACTCAATGGTACAATTCTTACCATGTGAATAAATGTGTCAATGTCAAACATGGAAAGAGGCCATTAGATTACCGACCATTAATGAATGTCATTAACCAATGTGAGGCAATCTCACCATTTATGTCAATGAGTGCCAAGGTACCTAAGTACATCGTGCAATGTGCAAATAAACGGGCTGATGTCAAGCCACTTGCAAGATCTAATGATCAAGCGACATTGATGTATTCCCATGATTGTCAGTGAGAGAACGTGCCATTAAGGAATGCAATCCTCAAGGTGCTAAAAATCAACTCTAGTCTCTATCCCAGATAAGGTGTTGAGGTCGATGGGGAAAGACTTGTTGAAAGGTGGGCCTTAAGGAATCCCACATTAGTAAACACGAGTTGTACATAATGAGTGGTAGGACTATAGATAAAATTTCTCATGGTGAAACAATTTTTATAGCAAGGATGACAAAGCAATGCAGTCATGGAAAGGAAGATGAATTGTTTTATTCAAAAGGTAAAAGATAAACTGAAAATGAGGAAAGTATGTGCGTGACTCAGAAAGGTAGACATGCAGGAAGTTATGATGTATAAGGCAGTGACAAAGTAGACTCTGACATGGATGACGAACAAGCTTGGAAGGAAAAAGGGTAGTAATCATGACATGGCGTAATTTGTTTCTGAAAGGGTTCTTTGTAGTAGCAAAATGTCATGACATACATAATGAAAACTCAACTTCTCCAAGCTTTAACTGGAACATTTTTCTGAAAATCTTCTACGGTTCTGGAAATCAATTTTGCACGCCATTTGTTCATCTTTAAATTTGCAAGAATGTTAGCATTTTTCTGCAACCAAGTTGTGAGAGCATTGAAAATACATGAAAATATGTGCTTAATAAACCACGTCAAAGAGAATAAATAAAACACTGCTATACCTGAGAAGTGGCAACCCTTCTTGTCAAAACTTGTTTCTGAGCAACTTGCAAACCAAGTTAGCACAACAATCATAAAATTTTGAGAAAATTGTAAATTCATTTATAATTTTATGATTTTATTTTATCAACTAATATTTTTTATTTATTTGTATGTTCTTAGTTTTTTTTTTTTTTGGGTAATGTTATCATACTTTTTTAAGATAAGTGCGTCTTTATGTAAAGATTGCACAATAGGGAGAGAGGGTTGACCCCTCTAAAAGGAGGATATCTTAACGATCTAAATAGAGAGGAGAGTGCAAACAAACGATTTTTTATGGTGAATTTTAGCAGCTTGAAATAACCACCCTCCCCCAAACGAAAGATGTGTCAGGTCCCACTGTGCATAAATAAAACTCAAGAAGAAGGCTTAGCTGCGACAGCGGCTGCCTTCGATTTCAAAGACGCATATTAACTTTGTAACATTATTTTATGTTCAACCTAAACATTTTATTTTTAATTATTTTTATGTATGTTGTATATATACATATTAATTAAAAACAAAAACAAATTATGCTAATCCCACACAAATAGTGGGATTGGGATGTATTATTATTTTTTAATTTTGACAAGTTTTTTATATAAAGTTTTATTATATTAAATTTGATAAAGTGTTTAATACTTTTCTACGTTTATAATGAAAATAAAATAAAACAAATTGTTTTTGTTTTTGTTTTATGTTTGTTTAGTATTTTTTATTGTTATTTATTATTTATTTTTGTTAATTAACTTAANGTTATTGTTGCTAAATTGTTATATATATATATATATATATTAAATTTTATTTATTAAAAAAAAATATGTTTTTTATTTTATTTTTATTTTTTATTTTAAAGTTTAATTAGTTTATATATATCTTAAGTCCATAAAAAGATTTTGAATGTTTATGGTTTTTTTTAATATATATATATATAATTTTTATTAGCTCAGATTGTCAATTCATAATGCTCCATTTCCATATAATGTGATCCAATTTATATTCTTTTATAACATTTTCAATTGCTCCCTACCATCTACATTGTTGTCATTTATAAATTTATAAAATATTCTCAAATGTTCCCACCATTTAAGTGGTTACAATTTATGTATTTCTACACTATTTTGAATTACTCCTACCATCCACATTATTGTTAATTATATATTTATACAACATTCTCAACCACTAACTAATAATATGATTGCTATCCATAATTAGTGACCAATTTTTAAAATCATTAACCATAATTAGTATTATGTTTGCTATTCTTTTTCATTTTTCATGAGTAGTAAATCATGGTTCCGTAAACAATTCGTAACCGTCTTTTTTTCTATCATGTGTGGCCATCTTACTACCTTACCCGAATCATAACGGGTAATTTGTTCAGAGAGTTTATGCTCTTGTCTAGCCCAAAACAGAATGGAAGTGGGCAGACATCAAGGCGTATCCTGAATGGCCATTTCCAGGCCGATTAGATCAGCTACATCCCACCCTGATATCTAGCAACACGGGATATAAGGGAGATCCTTGGGCGAGAACATGGGTTCGATCCACGTTCCAATCCTGTCACTAGTCTCAGTCGAATTTTACCCATCAGTAACTCAATCAATAGTATCTTTTGAAGCCCTCCAGGTGGTCAAGCGTGCTTGTGCGTCCTCTACAGAACCGTCACAGTTCATAAGTCAAAAAAATTATAGAGAAACATGTTCTCACTTTTAGACAAATGGCATTTGATGACGACATGTACGAATAGAGGGGATGTCAACTGGGATTGCTAGGAGGCTTTCTCCCACCTTCAAACCTATATGACCTCGCGTAAATATACATTATTTACTCAAAGATATTGTGGGACTCCTTCTACTATATTACTTGTTTTCTTTCCATACCTTCCAATATATGTTGCTTTCCACATATTAGCTATTAGTCACAGTTTCTAAATATAAAACCAATGTAACATCATAAGGTTGTGTGTTCCATATCCTAAATTCTATTTATAATATCAAATAATATCAAAAGATTGATTACACAAGTAAAGTAACTACAATGATTCTCCTAATAAAGAGCATGTCCTATAAGTTTTATCTAAGTAAGTTATCTAGTAATCAAAGCCTATTCATCTCTAAGCTAATAAAGGTGGAACGGACAACACGAAAATCACCCATAAATAACAAAATACAGTGATGCAATCACTGATTTCTATGCACAACAACTCATCGACATTTATTAATATGTTTATTGCATTATAAAGAGACAATCGAAGTACCTGAACTTGCTTGTTTAATATCTAGCTTCACCTGACTTTGCTTGGTTCTGGTTGGTTCGACAGAGAGGAGAAGGACACCCAACAGAAGGAAGTCATTGAGACAAGCTGTTGCCATATGTGTGGCCATTAAATAGAGGTTCAAAATTGTGTTTCCAGAGAGCTAAAATTGTGTTTCCAGAAAGCTAAAAAAGAATAACAAAATCAAATCCACTTTCAAATAAAATTAATATCACCCCTTTTATAGACTTCTTCGGACCGAAGATTGAGGAATACTTCCCTCCATTAATCGAGCGAGATGAAATCACTCAACCTTTGATCCAACGCATCACTATTGATCACTTCCCTTTACACTTGGGCATGGGTCGGGCATTACAAACAAGTAAAATGCTCCAGGTTTTCCCTCATCCTGCTCTGAAAAATAGTATATTGGAACCAAGGAGGCAATAATCACCCACGTAACTACGTATAGAATAAATTGGATGTTGCAGATACGATCAGATTCGAACCGAGACATAGAAAGGCATTTTGGGGTGTGCTCTTTGGAGAGATGGCTCGTAAGCTTGTGTCATAATGGGCTCTGTTTGTGGATACTCTTGTGGAAAATTGGATTGGAAGCAAAACCATCATCCTATGAGACCGGCGGGTATCAAATCACAGTATCCAAATCAGATTTTGTTGCAACGTTCTTGGAGTTGGTTGTAACAAATGTTAGAATCAATGGCACGATATCTTTCTCTCCGCGTTAAGCACAAGGTTTGTTGAACTATTAGTTAGATGCAATTAAAGATTTTAATATGTTATTTGTCGTTTAAGGATTAGATAGCTTCCAATCCTACCAAACTCAATGGCCTCAACATGAATTAAGAGCAGATAGTTACGAGGATGGATTATCATCAAATGAAACCTTCACGGAATTTTCTTTCACGAAGAAAGCGAATATACACCCTACAGAGGCGCTATCGTCCGGAATCGCTTTATATCAGCTCAATGCAATGTTTCATTTCTAGTTTTGATTTTTTTAATCGATTTTGCAAGTATGCATTTTAGCTCGAAGAAAAAGACATGCGCACGGGCCATTAATTTTCTAATGTTCTACGATATTTTTTGTTTGCAGGATTGTTTCAAAAAATGGTGAAATGAATAGATCGAAAGGTAGGTTGAAGAAATAGGTTGGAGGGTGGATTGTTTGCACAACTGTTTGTAGGCTGCGCATGGAGAGTTGATTGCAGACTGCGGATGGAGGGCTGAAAGGATATGTTTTATTTATTAATTTTATTTATTAATTTTTTTTAATATTAATACTAATGTTTAAAGATTTGTATATGTATAGATTATAATGTTTATTATTTGTTTTTTTTAAGTTTCATTTTTATTAATAATGTTTAATGTTTATAGTTGAAGGTTTCCTTCCAGATTAGAATGATTAATTTATTTTTATTTGCAGGGCTTGTTAAAATATTTTTACATTTTTTAACTGAAACTAAAACTAAAACTAAAAAAATTAATACTAGAAAACTAATAAGAATAAGAAAACTATTTTTTCTATTTTTTTAAATTTTAATATATATATATATATATATATATATATATATATATATCTTAAATTTGGTTTTTAATTATATCTTAAAGTAAGCTTAGATTTAAAAGATACAAATTAAATATTTTAATTCTTAACAATATTAAAAAACAAGTATTGATAAAGGGTGAAATTTTTACTCTACTTAGATTTATTATTATTTTTTTTATAATTTAAAATTTTAAAAGCAAAAAGAAAAAGACAAACTATTATTATATTTCTTATCTGTTTATTATGTTTTATTTGTTTATTAACTTATTTATTTTATTTTTAATTGTTAAAAAAACTAATTCTTAATGCATTTCTATTTCTAGGATGACTTAGAAAATTTTTAAATGAAAAGAGACCATAAAATTTTTAAATTAAAAGATTAATTTTTTTTTAATGCCTAACAAAATTAAAAAACAATAGTAATTAAGGCTATTTTAGAAGTAAAATTTTAACAAATAAAAACATTAAAGTAAATTAAAACAAATCTAATTTTAAACTCAAAAATAAAAACTAAAACCTACCTATTCTAATTGGAAATTAAAGATAATTTACATAAAATGAAATTTTCAATGTAACCATCTATCTAACAAAACTAAACAAAAATTCAAATCTAATTTTACAGAATAAAATTTAAGATGTATAGAAATATGTGAAACTAAGTGCTGAAAATGTAAGTGGAAAGAACAAAAAAAAAAACTAATTTAAACTAGTATTTACTTAGATCCATTGTTCGAAGCAGCTTCTATTTGCAAGATATTCTTCATGATTTTGATCACCCGAGATCCCTTCTTCATCCTCTTCAATCTCCAGTTCGAACATGTGCTCTTCAACTTATATGCATGATTCTTTAAACATTGATTCCTCCTTGTTTACTTCAGGAGGAGTAATTACATCTTTAGCTGCTATCAATATCTCCTCTTCTTGAGAAGAGGAGATCCTTGCTTTTGCGAGGATCTGAGTGAGCTGCTCTAAGATTATGTCATCGTAAAGCTAAAATCAAATCAAATGCAAAAAGAAATAAAAGAGGTAAAAAAAAACGAGTACATGACAAATGCAAAAATAGTACGAAATGAGTTAGTAAGAAAAACAGAAAAATAAAAAGTGCACCAAAAATCTGTATAAAACAAAAATGAACATATAAAATTAAAACAAGTTAGTATGAAATAAAGGCACCCAAAAATGAAAGCAATCCAAACTTTAAACTACAAAACTGTAAATGAAAAATGAAAACTTGCATTTGCAGAAAAAGAAAGAACTTGTAGGAAAACAAACACTTTGCAGAAAACAATCAAGGCTTTGGGGAAACCCACTAAAGTGGATGTGTCTAGCTGTTAGACCACAGAAATTCCGTGGTGAATTAGTCTTTGCATCTTATAGTTTCCCCTCCCCCTTTCTATCTAATAAAAATATACTATCTACCTATCTAAACTCTGACCCCTTTTAGCACCTCCCCGGCAACGACGCCAAAATGTTGGGTAAAAACATTAAACAATTTATAATAGAATTCCAACAATTAATTGTCAACTCAGGGAGAGCGTAAACTTGTGAGGTACAAACAAAACATATGCAGGGGTAGAGTGTCGTTGAACTTAATCTAAAACTGAAATTAAAAATACATGACTATAATTAAATTAAACTTGATAAAACAGGAAACGACATAGAAATAAATCTAATCTAAAAACAGGAAATTGCAGGAAATGAATATGATCTAAGAAAACATAAGAATGCATGAAATAAATTGGTATAAAGAAAATAACATTAACTGGTATAAAGCAATTAACAATAACTGGTACAAATCAATTAACAATAACTGGTACAAAACAATTAACAATAACTAGTGAGCTCACGATAAACCTATGCTAACAATTCATAAACAAGACATAACTGGAAATCTACACTAACAACTCATAAAGAAAGAAATTGATGGAAATCTATATTAATATAAGAGAGTAAAAGGATGTGCATTAAACATCATCTCCATTACATAACACTCAAAATCTATTCTATTACTAACTCTGAAATAGATCTAGACTATCTTCTACTTCCAACCACTAGAGAGGCCTCTAACCAAAATGAGGAGAGAGCCCTCCTATTTATACATAAATCCAAGATAACTGATGTTAATTACAGATCCACTATTCTCTCAACCTATCCCTTAAAATTCTCAACAAATAGACAACTCATCCCCCCAAATCCTCAACAAATCTACAACTCATCCCTTTAAATCCCCAACAAAATATTGGATGAGATATTCTCTCCACATGTCCATAATCTTCTCCTTGAATTTAGCTCATATCTAGAAGATGAAATTCGAATCTGAGGCTAGGTGGCCACTTTTGAGCTTGCTAAAGTCTTCAAATACACCTGTACACATCACCAAACTCACCCAACTTTAAAGTATAATGAAAATATGTTATTTTTCTCAATAATTAACCATAAATTCACTCAAAATACTCAAAAATAAATGATTTGGAAAATGGTAATATAAACCCATATTTATTATGAAAGTGGTGAATGTTAATGTTTTTACGGAAGGATATAATGGAATAAGGTGATAAATAGTATGTGAAATTATGAATAAAATGTGGTATTTTTGCGGGTCAATAGGAGGTTTATGAGGATTCTTTTGTCGATGAGCATATTTTCCTCATCTCAACTATGGACCCTTGGTACGGGGATATCATCGTGTATTTGCAAACATTGAAGGTCCCTACTCACCTCTCATGGGATGAGCGGCGACGATTACGTCATGTAGCTAAGAAATACCTTATAGTGGATAACACCTTGTACTGCTGTGGGGTAGATTCCATTTTGCGTCATTGTTTAACCCATGATGAGGTTGAGGTTGTGTTGAATGATTGTCATGGAGGGGCGTGTGGTGGTCATTTATTTGGGCTTTCTACAGCCCAAAAAATATTGAGAGCGGGCTATTTTTGGCCGCCCATATTCAAAGATTGCATTAATGCAGTCAAGAAGTGCCACCCTTGCTAGGTGTTTGCATGTAATATGCACTCGTGTCCAGCCCCATTACATCCTATTGTCACCGCCGGTCCGTTCACCAAGTGGGGGTTTGATTTTATGGATTGCAAACCAGCTTCGGCTGGGGGGCATCATCATATTATTGTGGCTGTCGATTACTTCACAAAATGGGTAGAGGCAATGCCCACAGTTAAATCAGACGGTGAGACAGTCGTCTATTTTGTTTTCAACTAGATTATCACCCAGTTCGACATTCTGAAAGAGATTTTCACTGACCATGGCAAGAACTTTTAGAATAAAATCATGGAAGATTTGGATTCCAAGTTAGAATATAAGCAAGAGCACTCCTCTTCTTATTACCCTCAGGTAAATGGATAGGTTGAAGCAGTGAACAAATCACTTAAGTCTATTCTCCAACGAACCATCACACAAAGCAAGAATAATTGGCATATCATGTTGTATTCTACTTTGTGGGCCTATAGAACCACGGTTAGGACTGCCACTGCTTTTTCTCCCTATCAACTTGTACATGGAGTGGAGTTAGCTTTACCAGTTGAATGTGAAATCCCTTCTCTGAAGCTAGCTATGGAGATTTTACCTGACACTTTCGCATTAGAAGAGCATTTGGTCCACTTAGAGCAGCTTGATGAGCAGTGTCGAGATGCCTTAGTGGCTCTAGAAGTTAACAAGCATCATGTCAAGGTCCAATATGATAAGTATGTTCGTCCAAGGAAGTTTAGTGAAGGTGTCTTGGTCCTTTTGTGGCATCAAGCTAAGGAACCCTTGGGGGTAGGGAAATTTAATCCCATGTGGCCTGGTCCTTACATGGTTAAACAAGTCATAGAGAAAGGCGCCTACAAGCTGGTTGATTATGAAGGTATAGTCTTGGAGGAGCCTAGCAATGGGCTCTATCTCAAAAAATACTATGCATGATCTTCAGCCAGGGCTTATGTTTGTATATTACTGTACAGTTTTGCATTGCATAGTCAGGTTTTCTTATGGTGATCGGGTTTGTTGATTAGCTTTCATTTCTTATGAAATATATTGATGGAGCCTTCCGTTTACATAGGATTTGCTGATGGTGCTAGCCACCACACTCAAAACTCAACTTCGGCTGCTTGGGTGATCTATACTCCTACAGGTCAAGTATTGTCTTCAAGAGGCGTATGTTTATGGCCTTCTTCAAACAATGTTGTTGCATATAGTGCCCTCATTGAGTTATTGTGTGATGCCATTTCACATGGTGTTCTTTCTCTTGAGGTATGTCTTGATTCATAGTTAGTGGTTTCACAGCTTAATGGTTTGTATTGTATTAGGGATCCGATATTATTACGAAGATTCTTACGTGTTAGATTGCTAGAATGACAATTTGAGAGTATAATATACATTCATGTTCCAAGAATTTTTAATCAAGTTGCTGAATCATATGCTAACTATGTGTTAGATTGGAATTTATTTCATAGACCTTAAGCATATCACAAACACACATTTTACACACATGTAAATATAAATAAAATCGATCATCATAAAAGTTTTTTCATTAACTTCAAGAAGTGACGTCATAATACATAAGTGTCATATACAAAATTGGGGCTTCTAAGCCACCAAAATACACTACACGGTCATACAAAAATGAATACACTTAGGTCTCTAAGCCTGAGGTGGAGGAGGGTTCTGATCATGATAGCACACTACGACTCTAGATAGCTAGAAAAATAGCCAAACCCATGCTCGTGGTACACCAACCACCTGGTGCTGCATGGCCTCGGGAAAGTCCTCGACTTGCACCATGGGCACCTTGTGTGTCAAACGAACAAAGTTCATGTGGATTCTTTAGAGAATCCGTTCCACATCTGCACCCATAATGTCATCACCTCTTCCCCTCCATCGATGACGAGGAAATCCATCTGGCCGTCGTGGTCCTACATCTGCATATACATGACAGATTGTCACTATGTGTCGTCACACCAAAAACATGTCTTTTGAGTCAATATATCAAAAAACACAAAAAATATTAAATAATTCAAAACTTAAAAAGTGGGTTTGGAATTTTTTACCTATGTCACCATAAGCTGCTCCTGGTGGTAGGGTCATATTTGGGTCTCAGCGGAAGCCCTATCCCTGCATAGGGGTAGTCGTCTATGGCAACGATCTGTCTCCGCCACCATGGAAAGAAATCTGTTGAGTAGGGGTTCGCCACCCTACTTCCACCCATTCTGCACATGACATTTTCCTAGCATCTTTGTGCTGGATACCGAACTCCATGTGGAGCAATGTATACCCTAGGGCTTAGCCCTTGCACCTGCTTAAAGAAAAATGTGCTTAGTATATTGCCGAACCCGAAGTTCTGCACTCTACCCATCTTGTAGTCATTGAGCTGTTGTTTCATGTTGCTCATCAGCGTAGTACTCTAGTCATACACTATAGGTCGCATGCACTCTACCTCATAGAACATCATTGGCCATGAGGCCCGGTGGAGTGAAGCCAACCCTATAATCCCGCCTAGTGCCAAAAGTATGGCCTTCAACCCCAGAATATGAATAGAGTTTGTCGAGATTTGACTCCCAACCTTTTCCATCTCTGAAAATTAGTACATAGCTATGTACTCATCTATGGTCATCCTGCCTCCTAGCCCATGAGATCGGAGTTTCACCATCTCCCCTCGTCGGAACAAACCTATGATGAAATATATGTCCTCAACCTCAATGCTGAGCGACATCCCATCTATCTAAAATGTTTCAAACTCTGGATCCCAATAGTCTATTAGTAGCTGAAGTAGTCTTGGTTTGTCCCTCAGGCTGCCAAGACACCAAAACTTGTACAATCCACATGCCCGTAATGCTTGTTGAGCCATGAGATCACCTTGCACATCTTCCTCAACATCACCATGCACTATTTCTCTCCACTCTATCACCATCCTGCATAAAAACCAAGTTTTTTTGTTATCAAGATTTACCCTTTAAAACGTTGTTCGCGACCCTGTATGCGACTGTTTTCAAAACAGCTGCATATGTACGTGGCTTTCAGTGCATTTTCCACGTATGGCAAGCCCTATATGCAGAAAAAAGGACTGGTTTCCGCGTGGGATGAAACGCATAAGTTTGGATGGCTCAAAAAATTAAATAGCCCATGAAATTTGAAAAATTTGCATCAAAATGAAAGAGGAGAGCATGAGAATCTACCTGGATCAAATGGGGAAGGATTCCGCTGGACAATGCTCCCATAATTCACTTCTGAAATTTTGAGCTCAAATACACTATGTTGGGTAAAAAATTCAAATGGTATGAAAATTTTTAAGTTTTTCACTATTTATAGAAACATTTCGAAAGTTTTACCCACTTTCTATAGTTTTGGACCATTTCTGACCGTTTTGGACCGTTTGAACTAATTTGATGTTGTAGGAATCCATTTTGAGTGCTGTTTTAACTATGGATTTGACCCTTTCGTGCCTAAATGCAGGTATTATGTTTAAACTGGCATATATGTTAGGTTTCAAAATCGTGTGCACTTTGCATAACCTTATGACCATTTCATCTTAACCTTAGGTAAGAACCCATTCCATCTTGTCACGGAACCTTCTTGTTGCTTTTAGAAGTGACATGTTGTGAATGGTAGAGCTTTACCATATATGGGTACCCTAGTTAGATCCTGTTTTGCATTTGTTGCCCATGCCAACATTTCTCCTTTAGGGTGTGGGAGTTCTTTGTATAGTACTGCCATGACTTTGAGCAAGAGCTTCATACTCCTCTTGAACTTTATGCTGGCCATTCCCCCGAGACTCTCGTGTATATGCCAAGTTGTAATTGCGTTATCATGAGTTTTGCTTACCTTATTGAGCCTTATGTCAGCTTCCCTGACTTTGATCATTATCCATATAGCCCGATATTGTCTCATGTCTAGCCGAGCAGAGCCTTTTTATATATCCTTTGCAACCTGATTCCCCATTTTTTACTGGGAGGGGACTTTCCCCCGAGTGTCATTATCCTACACATGTTTCCTTGCATTGACCATAGGTATGTTCCACTGCTTGGAACTAGTTTGTTTGTCCCTTGACACTCGTCTCCTCCTAGATTTGTAACTATAAAGCACTTTTATTCTTTTTCAAGCTTTTCAAAATATCTGAAAAAGTCCAAAAAAAAATCAAAAACGAAAAATCCGGATAGGAAAAGATGTTATCTTTGGCTGTAGTCGAGTCATTTCACCTTCAAACAGAGCACTGTATATCACATCCGTTGGTTGGGTTACTAGTTTGACTTTAGGAGTTGTACTCATTTTTCTGAGTTTATCTCCACCGACTGGTTAAGCTTCCGGTCCATGTGGAGCCTTTGTTGATTCCTCTTGTGTCGTAGAGATGTCCGAGTTTTGTATATCGAGTCTATGCTACCTACATTCAGTCACCATTCACCTTTATGATCTTGTTTGAAGGAAGTTGAAGCCTGAATTAACCATTCATCAGTTGTCTTGACTTTGCATGCCAGTCATTCCCAGTACTATTACTGGTTTGTGCACATCTTGTTCGAGTCCTTCCACATTATAGAATGTTGCTGAGTACCTCATGTTGGTTGATGGGGGATTCCTTAATGCCCTCCTTCCAGTGGATTCCAATGCATTGACTTCAGATCATTTATTCTGGGATAGGAGCCTAGAGTCATTTGAGTGCCTTGAGACTTACAGTCATCAGTGGTAGGTTCTCTCGCCTTCAACAGTTTTGGGAATACATTAATGTCCCCTGATCGATGGATTCTTCCAAGTGTTCAACCTCAACACATATATTCGCACTTGTTATATTGCACTCTAGTACCTTGATTCCCATTTTCATTATCGGTGGGTGATCTGGCATTTGTTAACGATATACATCAATGACCGGTAATCAGACGATGGACTACAATGTTCGACCTCGACACCTCTATTCACATAGTAGGACATGTACTTGTGGCAGTTTGTGTAGAAGAATTTCTGGTGGCATTCCACATATGCTACCTCCTTGATCGTGCTAGTGTTCATGATATTTCAGCTCTCGTGACTTGATTCCAGTGTATGTCAGATATCTTCAGCCATTATGGAGATCTTGATCCATGGTATATATTCAGCTTTCATGGAGATCTTTATCCTTTGTATATCTTCATCATGGAGATTCTGATCTATTCTATATTGTACGTTGCGATGACCACACATGTCACATTTTGTATATCATGCATATTCATGGCCATTGTACTCTTATGTATTCGGGACTACTATATGTATTTGTAGTCATATGCAGAGATTGATTATTATACTATATTGATGGATGGATGGTTCTTCCACCTGGTTCTTCATCACTCCACTTTTGGGATGGATTTATAATGTATTTCGGCCATCATGTTACCCCTCTATATTATATAGCATGCTTTCCTTATTTACTGTTGTTGAGAGTAAATTGCTAAAGCAAGCGAGATTGGAAAAATCTCAACAGGGATCTACTTCAACCGTCCAGAATAAGGTATGATTCGAGATCCTTTAGTGTTAGATGTTTTATTTCTCTTGCATATTGGGAAGGGATTGATTTCTGCAATTTCTCTGTCTATTGTGGTATACCCCAAGCCATAGGAAGTTTTCTCCGTAACAATGTAGGGTCCATGTTTTTTCACACTCTCTCCAAGGTCTTTGACCCGTTCATGCCTATTACAGGTATCATGTCTAAACTGGCATATAGGTTAGAATTTCACATCCACTTGCATTTTGCATGACCTTATGACCGTTTCATCTTAACCTTAGCTATGAACCCATTCCATGATGTCATAGAACCTACATGCTGCTGTTAGAAGTGGCGTTGTTTGAATGGTAAATATTTCCCATACATGGGTACCCTAGTTAGATCCCATATTTCATTTGGTTCTCATGCTGACATTTCTCCTTTAGGTTGTGGGAGTCTTTTTAGTCCCGCCATGCCTTTGAGCAAGAGCTTCATACTCCTCTTGAAATTTATGTTGGCCATTTCCCTTGGGACTCCCTTGTATATATCAAGTTGTAATTGCATTTTTATGAGTTTTTCTTTCCTTCTTGAGCTTTATGTCAGCTCCCTGACTTTGAGTTATCATCCATATAGCCTGACCTTGTCTCATGTCTAGCCAAGAAGTCTCATGTCTAGCCAAGCAGACCCTTATTGTATATTATTTGAAACTTGATCATCCCTTTTATTGGGAGGAGAACTTCCCCCGAGTGCCATTATCCTACACATATATCCTTGCATTGAGCATAGGCATGTTCCACTGCTTGGAACTAGTTTGCTTATCCCATAACACTCGTCTCCTCCTAGATTTGTACTATAAAGCACTTTTATTCTTTTTCAAGATTTTCAAAATATCTGAAAAAGTCCAAAAAAATCAATAAACCAAAAAGTCAGATAGGAAAATATGTTATCTTTGGCAGCAATTGAGTCATTTCGCCTTTGAACATAGAACTGTATATCACATCCATTGTTGGGTATTAGTTTGAATTTAGGAGCTGTACTCATTATTCTGAGTTTATCTCCACCGATTGGTTAAGCTTCCAGTCCCTATGGAATCTCTGTTGATTCCTCTTGTGTCACAGAGATGTCCCAGTTTGCATATTGAGTCCATGCTGCCTACCTTTAGTCACCATTCACCTTTATGCTCTTGTTCGAAGGAAGTTGAATCCTGAGTCGGCCATTCCTCAGTTATCTTGACTTTGCATGTCGGCCATTCCCGGTACTGTTACTGGTTCGTGCACATCTTGTTCTTCTACATTATATATCATTGCTGAGTACCTCGTGTTGGTTGATGGGGGATGTCTTAATTCCCTCCTTCTAGCGGATTCCATTCCATCGACATCAGATCATTTATTCTGGAATAGGAGTCTAGAGTCATTTGAGTTCCTTGAGACTTATAGTCATCATTGGTAGGTTCTCTCACCATCGACAGTTTTGGGAATACATCAATGTCCCCTGATCGATGGATTCTTCTAAATGTTTGACCTCAACACATCTATTCACACTTGTTATATTGAACTCTATACCTTGATTCCCATTTTCATTATTGGTGGGTGATCTCGTGTCTGTTAAGGAGCAGTTCCAAAACCACCCAAACTTCAATATTTTTCCACTTTTTCACATTTTGTTACCACTTTAGGTTATACAGGCGGGTTTCCTTCTACAACGTCGCAAGGGAAATGCAAGTTTCCTTCTACAAACTCATGAATGTGTCAAAAATGTGGAAATTGAACCCAGTGATAGATTAATTTTACTCACAGCAATTATCAATTGTACATGCAAAATCACTCACAAAAGAGACTGAATATGGAGCTGAACACTAAACTGTATTAACTCAGTGTACAATAGCCAACCCTGCAATAACATAGGTTGCTGCATTAAATAATTACATCAGGGATTCGAATGCATGAGGAGGCAATTCAAATCTAGTCAAAAGCAGGCTTACTAAAAATAAGCAAATCCCCCATAGGTGCATAAAGTAGATTCCAAATCAGTCATGGAGCTCACGAATTGGCAAAAGCACTTAGGAAAGCTAAAGAGTGATGGAATGATATCTCATACATGCTTTTCATAGGAGAAAAGAGTGTAGGATGTGTAGGACAAAAAACTATTCAACCTCACCTAGTCAAGATTTTCCATTTGCCTTAAAACACTGAAAAAGCAGGCAATAAAGCAGAAAAAGCAGAAGGGCGCTTAGGAGGCCAGGAATAAAGTAGATTTGATTCCTTGAGGTTTCCCAAGTGCTACATGAGTCAAATAAGGCAAGTTTGACCACTATGGATAGGTAAATGACAACTTGCATAAGGTGGGACACATGCAACTAAGCAAATAAGACAAAATGATTAATTTAATGTCTAAGGTAGGTAACTATGGGTTGATTATTCTAACAAAAAATCCATTTTTATGGTATTTACAAGAATTTTCAGGAGTTGGTGTCTTCAGACTTGTGTTTCAGGAAGTAAACCCAGCAATACCTGGAAAAGTCATCTATGAAAGTCAATGCATATTTGGCCTGACTCATGGACATATGAGGGAATGGGCCAACAAAATCACTGTGGATCAGATCGAGGGGTGCAGAGGTTCTCTCATGACTAGCTCTCTTAAATTTATGCTCTGGGTGTTTTCATAGGATACAACCTTGGCAGACTCCTTTGGAAAATTTTATCTTGGGCAACCCTATGACCATCTCTTTTTCACTAAGATCAGAAAGATACTTGTAATTTAGGTGGCCAAATATTTCATTCCTAAGCTTGCTTGCCTCATTAGCATGAATCAGAAGAGAAGAGGGGTTTGAGTAGGGTAGGAAGTGTGAGAACATGTATACCTTTTGAGCATGATTTGCAACTCCTTTTGCAATGAATTTACCACTTGAGATCTCTATGATCTCAACTTCATTAGGGGAGAATATGACCTTCTTTGGAGACCCAGTGTGAGTCATCTGGTACACTGACAAGAGGTTGGAGCCAAGACTAGGCACATACAACACATTGCTGAACTGACCATGATCAAGATCAATCCTCCCTTTGCACAAACTTTCAGTGAGAGAGTCATCTCCCAGTACTATAAGTGGTCCCTTCGACATGTCAAGTGATGAGAATGCCTCCTTGGTTGAAACCATGTGTCTTGAAGCTCCAGAATCAATGATAAAACTGGGTGAGCTTGATGTGCCAACAACCAATGCATGAAATCTCTCTCTGTCATCTAAACTTGATCCTCCTTCTCTCTTTTTTGAGCTTTCTGGAAGGGAGATTCCATTCTTCTCCAGGAGTTGGGTCAGCATGTCTATTTGCTTCTTCATACAAGAGCTTTTAGTGTGATTGCCCTTATTGCAGTATGCGCACTTACTCATTTCTCCTTTGTTTTTCTTCTTTTGGTAGTTCTTCTTGGAACCTTGTGGCTCCTCTGGAGACTTGTTCTTGTCTCTCTTTTTCTCAGGTGGCTTTTTAGCTTTCTTTTTGCTTTTTGAATCCACCTTCGAATCTCCAGCAACCAGAGCTTGGTCTTTGGATGGTTTGATGGTGCCCATCATCACCAGCTTGTCATGTTCTTGTGTGAGAGATTCCATGAAATCTGCAAGGCTAGGCATCTTCCAGGTTCGAGCTATCAACTTTGTGGCATAGAAGGTTGAAACAAGCACTGAATAGTCAGGGCCAAGATTCGAGAGAATGGCCAAGACCAGCTGATCATCTTTTTTTTCGATCCCACATTGTTTTAGCTGCAAAACAAGTGCTTTGAACTTGGAGAAATAGAGTTGCAGTGATTCAAAGCTATTACTCAGGGAGATCAGTTCATTTTCGATTTGATGTCCCCTCATCTCATCAGTCTTTCCAAAAATATCAGTAAGCTTCTCCCATACTTCATTCGGTGATGTCAATCCATCAATATGGAAAAGGAGGTCTCTGGAAATACTCAGACACAGGAGACCATAGGCCTCATCCCTCCTGTTGTGCCATTTTATCTTCTCTGCAGCTGCATTGGGCTCTGCTTCTATTGCCATAGTCACCCTGTAGAGGCCTTTCACTCTCAACAGTATCTCCATCTCTGCTTTCCATTCAAAGAAATTGAGGGGAGTCAAGATGATCTTCTGAGATTGATCCATAGCTTAGAAATTGTCCGGGCTGTTAGTAGAAGGCTCCCAGTCACTGATGTCAAACCTGTAAAACAATTTTGAAGGAGAGAAATCGATCTACAATGGCTCTGATACCATGTGGAAATTGAACCCAGTGATAGATTAATTTTACTCATAGCAAATAAGGAAATCCCTCATAGGTGCATAAAGTAGATTCCAAATCAGTCATGGAGCTCACGAATTGGCAAAAGCACTTAGGCAAGCTAAAGAGTGATGGAATGACAACTCATACATGCTTTTCATAGGAGAAAAGAGTGGAGGATGTGTAGGACAAAAAACTAGTCAACCTCACCTGGTCAAGCTTTTCCATTTGCCTTAAAACACTGAAAAAGCATGCAATAAAGCAGAAAAAGCAGAAGGGCGCTTAGGAGGCCAGGAATAAAGCAGATTTGATTCCTTGAGGTTTCCCAAGCACTACATGAGTCAAATAAGGCAATTTTGACCACTATGTATAGGTAAATGACAACTTGCATAAGGTGGGACACATGCAACTAGGCAAATAAGACAAAATGATTCATTTAATGTCTAAGGTAGGTAACTATGGGTTGATTATTCTAACAAAAAATCCATTTTTAGGGTATTTACAAGCATTTTCAGGATTTGGTGTCTTCTAGAAAGTTATTCCTTGGTGTGATACCTTCCCAATTGTCCAGAAAAGAGGTTAAATGAAGTTACAGAACTCTAGATATGGTCCTTCCATCCACATGTTTCCTTTGACTGTCTGACATGAGTTTTCATGAAGTGTCTCCATACAACAAAACATGTAAAAATTCGTCACGGATGGAGAAGTTCCATTTGGGCTATAACAAGTTGTGGCGAAGTGTTCAGGAAAAGTGGTCAACTACAAAATTTCAACCAAAAATAAAGGAAATTAAGTTGTTTTGACGAAGTCCAACCAAAAGGTTGGTTAGATGGTTAAGAAGTTTGTCCACTTACATTTATGGGATTGGGCAAATGGTGCAGGTTGTAAAATTTCCAAACAGATCCTATAAATATGTAACGGGTTGGGATTTTTTGGGTTAGCTAGATTTTGGAGAATCCAGTTTTGAGAAGACTATTAGACTTTTGTATTTTGTAGAAGAAAGTATGTATTGTTTTGTCAAATTCTAAGTTGAGATAGAGTCAAAAGTATCAAGATCAATCTAGGGGATACATGTGTAGATATGTTGTAATGGTGCTTTGGGGTAATTTATGCATGCTATGTGTGTAGACTTAAGCAATTGAGCTGCAACTCTTCATAATAAATGCGTTATTTTGTGTTTTCTTCCATCTTAGGTTTCCACGTTAAATTTATGATGTCCATTTTTCATGATGTTTGTGTTGAATGTTTATTTTCTTAATAATGTATTGATGGATAACTATGAATGTATGAATCATTATTGGAATGAATGTTTATGTTTTATTGAAGTTAATTAATGTCAACGGAGGATCTTTTGTAGTAGTTTATGATATTTCAAGGTTAGTTCCATCAAAGCTCTATATGGATAATTTCCCCTTAATTGTTCTGGAAACCTGGTTCTTGCAGTCCCCATAGGTACTTCAAGTGAGACTTCATCTGCTCTGTAGGTGTTGGCAAAAAGGATAAATCCCTTTCAGTCTGGTATCTTTGGTTTTGTTGGTATGATGTCATGTGAACCTAGGTTGTGTTAATATTGTTCCAACATATAGCATGAATCCAAACCACTTCACCTTGGTGGGTGTTCTATTTGCATCCCACATTGGATTGACTAACAAGGGCGCAACTAATATGAGTCCATGATTCAAGATCATGGTATTACATAGAGATTGGAGCATTATGTTTGTATGATTGATAGTAATGATATGAAAAAGAGTAGTCACTTTAAATAGTTTGTTTTGATATTTCATCGAATACATGATAACTTTAGTCTAGATAGTTTCGGACCCAAGATTAGAGGAAATTTCAACTCAAAATGGGCCTTTTAACTCTAATTCAAATTCCATGTCATCATGTGTTAGCCAATGAAATTGATTTAAATTTGAAATATCGTATAGGTCTTAAACAACTTTTTAAAATAAATTTCGGGATAGGTATCATAAAAAGAACTACTTTTTTGTTTTTATTTTCGACATATCTCCCTGTTTTTTTATTCAAATTTTAATTGGGAGAGCTAGTTGGATGCAGAATTAAATTTTGCATCCAACGAGCACCCACTCGACATACTCATCATCGCGTTTTTTCAGGTATTTCTTGTTTTTGGGGTAGCGGGGTCCGTCAAAAGTATGTTGAGTGGGTACTCGTTGGGTGCAAAATTTAATTCTGCATCCAACGAGCTCTCCCAATCCAAATTTGAGTAAAAACACGGGGAGATATGCTGAAAATACAAACAAAAAAAGTAATTTTTTTCTTTTCTTCCTCCAAAATTAATAAATATTATTTCATTATTTTAACTATTATTTTATTAATTTTTTTAGGAGGCCCATTTTGAGTTGAAATTTCCTCTAATGAATATTAATGATACTGACAATTTTGACCACAACCAATAATATATATAAAACCTATAATCGTAATACACCACAACATTATGAGGAGAAAAACTATAAATAACTATGAATTAGTAATAATAATATATAAACTATAATAAACAATAATATATTATATATACAAACTATAAATTATTCACAATATTGTATATGAATTGATAAATTAATGGTGGCACACTATATAACATATTTTATGAATTATATATAAATTCATCAACTAATTTATCTATAATGCATAAACCTTATGGTGGCACAAACCATATTTTCAACAATATAGATGTTATTTCATGGACTATAGTGGTTGCAGGATATATTTACAATTCATTTGCTAATAGCCTCTACAATTCTTATGCGAAATGCATGGGAAGGGATGAAAAATGATAATTTTATATTTGCTAGTATTTTAAGTGCATGTGTTGGCATACAACAATACAATAGGGAAAGCAAGTCCATTTTTCATCATTAAAATTGGGTTTTGTCACATGCCCCAATTTTGCAAAATAATATTATTTTATTTGATTTTATTCCAAGACATTATGTTAAATTTTATGTTAAAGTTGTAACTGATGACTCAACAGAGTCAAGGATGTTGAATGTAATTATGAATATTTTAATTATAAATAAATAAAAAGTGGAGACAACACCCTGGGAGAGCTGTTAAAAGAGTGTTTACTGGTCAAGTTGGTGGAGGAGACTGGGGTGGAGAGCAAATGGACAAGTGGTAGCATCCTCAAACACTTCCAATGTTGCAATTGGAAACCTCCTTACATTTGGGGTCATGATCCCCCAAGAAAGTGGGATCAGAGTAGGTGGCTCAATTAATGACAACTAACCCAAAAAGACCTAGGCAATCTTAATAAAAAATCCCATTGAAGAGAGTTGAGGCTACTCATTCTAGGAGAAGAATCATTCAGGTGAATTTGCTCCAAGGAATTCATTGGGAAGGGAAATTGTGGAAAGTGTTTGAGGGGTAAACTGCAGGAAAAGATCTATTACAACTTTCTAGCAAAAATCTTACTGCAGTGTGTAGAGTTGGTATTGAGTCATTGGACTGGTACTTTGTTGTTTGCTCCACCCAGTCCCAGCCAAGGAGACCAAGAACAAGCTCGGGGGTCTTGCGAAGTCGTTGTTTGAGTGCTCTCCAAGAGTTGGTAGGGAGGAACGGCCTCCCAACGCTATTGTCATCCAGCTTTAAAAACAAGTTTTTTTGTCTTTTATTGCTGTGTTAAAGTTTATTTTCTGAGAATGAATAAATAATGTAAGATTTATATGTTCTGTAATGAATTGTTAGAATTTATAATATGTTAGTTGTTGAATGATGAAACTATAATTGAACGAGATAATCCTACCTATGTTTTTCCCCATCTGGATAAACCAGATCATACTCTATCACAGATAGTGTGTTTAAGATAGATGAAAATATGATAGAAACCTGAATTGAGAAGAGTTATTTTGTATTTTAGAACAATGGAGTAAATTATTTCTGTATATCGACGTTTTCTGGAAAGAATACTATTCTGTTTAATTAAGTTATGGTTTAAAAACTAGACTAATGTATTAGGAATGCTAGCAAAGAAGTATACATAATACTTTTCAAAACAACAAGTTTATTTCTTTAATATGTTCATTATTGTAAATAGGTTATTTATCTTATTCAGAACTATATTGCTGCAAAATGAAACTACTAACCTGTCACATAGGAAAAAGATTCAACTTAGACAAATACTCATTTATTCCTGTGAAGAAAGAATCAAGTCACTTTACAGAGTTACTTTCTTGTATTTACTGCTTAACTATTTCTACAAATGATTCATATTTTAAGTAGGATCATTTTGGTATAGTATTATTATAAATAAATTATCTATAGCAATTATAATATTGTAACAATGATATATTAACAAAATCCTATCTATATACTTATAAAATAGACTAAGTGCAAGGTTAAATAATATTTAATAAATACTATTTATTTATAAACAAATTTATTCAAATGAACTAAACAAGAAGGAAACTCTTCTATACATATATCGTTGACAAAAATAATTGGAAGAAACAAACTACTTGTTTTACCTCATAGAAGCAGATGGATTTGTAACAGCTTATTTACCGAGCTATTTATTTTGCAAATAGAAATATATCTGAATGCTTTATGGAATTAATAGGCGTTACTCGATCATTCTTACCTGTAAACCTGTAAGGACAAATAAGCTTTCCGCATTGGCTTAAAAGCTAAGTAAGCCCCAGAATCCAAGACAGTTCCACCTACTTATCGCAAATTAAAACTCATCAGCAAACTAAAAGAGAAATTATTATACAAGTTGAACCTAACCTTGTATTAAAAAGTAGAATGCTAAGTACTTAATTCAGATTATGTATTAACTAATCTGTTAAACAATTTATTTATAGATAACTGTTAGCCATTAGTAGACCGCATTCTCAATATTTTATGTATTTTCAAAATTTTAATTTTTTCTGAAAATTTGGGGTTTTGACATGTGGTATCAGAGCACAAGGTTCAAACACTAGGCCTTTATGAAGCCCAACTAGATTTCATGAAAACAGTAAATTAAATTATTATGCTGATGTATTTTATTTTAAATGTTATTCAACAAAGAATTTGTTTTCTGAAGATTAACAGGCAGGTATGGAAAGGCTGGGAAAGTATGCAGAGGAGGAGTCTCCAGTTATTGAGACAGGAAATCTACCAAGAGATCCTATACCAGAGGATTTAACTACCAATTCTTCATAATTGTTACAAACTGTAAAGGACCTCAAAACTGAAATGGAGTCTGTAAAACAAGAAAATGAAAGGATTCTGAGGGCTCAAGAAGAGCTGAATCAGATCCTAACTGAAAAGTTTCAAACTGAAGGTAGGGGTAGAAGAATAGAATCATAAGATACCAGTCATCAACGTAAATCTAAAAATATGAAACATACAAAAACTGAAAGTAGTTCGTCTTCTGAAGTGTTTGGTGAACAATGAAATTACCATACTACTAGTGACAGTAGTGATGATAATCTGTACACTAAAAAGAGGAAATACAAACCTTATGAGGAAATTTCCGGGGAATTCAAAGAGATAAAACCACCAACCTTTAATTGAGAGACTGATAAGGGGGAGGAATCTGAATCCTAGTTATCTGGGATGAAGAAGTACTTCCAAATATATAACTATTCTAACCAGTTAAAGGCTAGAATGGCTATTTATAACCTCTCAGGAAAGGCTGACATTTGGTGGCAAGACTTGAAAAGATTTAAAGGCATAAAAGAGAAAAATGTAAATTGGAGTACCTTTAAAAGGTATTTCAAAAAGAAATTTCTGTCTGAGCAATATTATGAGGAGAGAGCTAAAGAGTTTTATGAGCTAAAGTTAGGATCAATGACAATGAAGGATTTGAACAACAAGTTCATAAGTCTACTTAGGTATGTACCATACCTCGTAGATGAGAAACCTAATGTACAATGATTTCTTAGCTGTCTCCCTTATCATATTAAGGATAGAATTGAATATGATAACCCAAAGACCTTGGAAGAAGCTATGAAAAAATCTAACTTTTGCTTTGAATAGAATTGGAAGAAAGAAAGCTTAGCCAACTAGAAAGCTAAGAAAAATAATAATCAGTTTGAACAAAAAAAGAAGGATTTTGTGTGTAATAGAAATTTTAAGAACAATAAGGCCAAAAATTATCCTAATAACAATAACTTCCAAGGAAATAAGAACAATACACCCAACAACCAGAATAATTCCAAAGGTAAATATTTTGCAAATAATCATGAAAATTTTACCAAGATCTATGAGCACAAAGAGCCTGTCAAGTGATGGGAGTGTAAGGGCCCACACTATGCTTCAGTCTATCCAAACTGGAAGAAGACTGGTAACAACATTCATACCATACAAGAGAAGATGACTGTTAGGGAACTAGCGAGGACCATGCCCAGAATTAACGTAGCTTTGGAGAATCGACAAGATGAATATCAGACTTCCATGGTGGAAGTAGAAGGTATGATAAATCAGACCCCTGTAACTATTTTGATTGATGCAGGAGCTAGTCTCAGTTATATTGCACCTCAGATAGTAGAAAAATGTAAGTTATCTATTGATAAGTTTGAGAATTCATGGTTAGTTCAGTTAGCCACTGGTGCTAAAAGAAAAATAACTTGTTTTATGAAAGAATGTGCATTAGTTATGGATAAGTTTGAAATTGTTGTTATACTTAATGTTTTGCCACTTGGTTTGTATGATTTGTTTATTGGTATGGACTGGTTAGAACAACATAGATTAATTCTAAATTGTTATGATAAAACTTTCACATGCTTAAACAATAATGAAAAACTAGTAAGTGTTAAAAGGATTCCTAGAAAAACTACTGTAAGGAATATTTATGCTTTACAACTTAAAAGAGTTGTTAGAAAGGGATGTAAAGTTTACATAGTAACAATTACTGATGAGTGTTATTCTGGATGGTTGAAGTAGATCCCCGTTAAGCTTTCCAATCTTCAGCTTGAATTGCTATATTAACTCCTCAACAACAAGTAAACAATACAACCATTCTATATATCATGGTGTTAGATCTATTCTAGCATATATAATCAATAATGTAAAAGCATTTGACATAATCCCATGGATAAAATATTCATTCAAATACGCATCATTGGACAGGAAAAGATATTTCTATTAATATAAATCAGAGATTACAAGATACAACATCTGACGGCATGTCTGCGAACCAGAGAAACTGAATCCCCCACTTGGGCCTCCACCACTTCAACCCTCCATCTCTCGATATCAAGCTCACAAGCAAAGGGAAAGCTTGGGAAGAACACAAAAGTGCTCCAAGGGACAAAGGGATGCAGACTCAAGCATAAGTTCTGGAAACAATGGACTATAGTTTCATTGCTCTCAATTCTCTCTTATGCCTTCAATGTACCAAGGGGTTCCTTATATAGCTTTTCAAAGGGGTACTGAAAGGTTGAATCCGAGCGATCTCAAGGCATATGGAAGGCGAGGAGTCAAATGAGTCAGATCCATGTTAAGGAAAACTCCAAAAGGATTTGGATTATCTACACATCCTGATGTACACGGTTATATGGCTCAAACCCGCGTATGTATGCGCTTATAAGGTTAAAAGTTGCGTATGTCATTTTTCATGTGTTTTTAGGGATGATCAAGGAAACATCAAAGGACAAAAAGTGGTCCATAGGGGCTAAGGAGTCTGCAGCGGGACAGGGGAAGGCCATAAAAAGTGTGATTCACATAGAGTGGTGAAATACGCTATAACAGATGCCCCCTAATGTGTGAGGTCAGAGGGGTTATACGATGGCCGAAATACATTATAAGTCCATCCCAGAAGTGGAGTGATGAAGGATCCCAAATGGAAGACCAGCCACCCAATCATCATAGTACAATAATACAACTCTACATATAACTGCAAATACATATAGCAGTTCCGGAAACAGAAGAGTACAATGGCCATAAATAGGCATGATACATGATATCACATATGTGGTCATCGCCACGTACAATATACATAGATCAGAATCTCCATGATGAAGATATACAAAGGAACATGATCTCAAAAATGGTTGAAGATATATAATAGATCAAGATCTCCATAGTGGCTGGAAATGTCTGACATACACTGGAATCAAGTCACGAGAGATGAAATCTCATGAACACTGGCACGATCAAGGAGGTAGCATAAAAGAGATGCCACCAATCTGGAAAGTATTCTACACAAACCGCTACGAGTACATGTCCTACTATGCAAATAGAGGTGTCGAGGTCAAACATAGTAGTCCATCATCCGATTACCGGTCATTAATGTATACCGTTAACAGACGCGAGATCACCCACCGATAATGAAAATGGGAATCAAGGTACTAGAGTACAAACTAACAAGTGTGAATAAATGTGTTGAGGTTGAACACTTGAAAGGATCCATCGATCAAGGGACATTGATGTATTCCCAAGAAACTGTCGATGGCGAGAGAACCTCCCACTGATCACTGCAAGTCTCAAGGCACTCAAAAATGACTATAGACTCCAATCCCAGAATAAATGATCTGAATTCGATGGGATGAAATCTGCTGGAAGGAGGGCATTAAGGCATCCCCCATCATCCAACACGAGGTACTCAGCAAGGATGTATAATGTGGAAGGACTCGATCATAGGTGCATGAACCAGTAACTGTACCAGGAATGGCCGACATGCAAAGTCAAGATAACTGAGGAATGGCCGACTTAGGTTTCAACTTTCTTCAAACAAGAGCATAACGACATATGGTGACTGAATGAAGGTAACATAGACTCGATATGCAAACCGGGACATCCCTGTGACACAAGAGGCATCAATAGAGGCTCCATGGGGACTGGAAGCTTAACCAGTCGGTGGAGATAAACTCAGATAAACGAGTAAAGCTCCTAAAGTCAAAGTATAACCCAACCAATGGATGTGATATACAGTGCTCTGTTCGAAGGCGACACGACTCAACAGCTACCAAATATAACATCTTTCCTTTTCCGGCTTTTTGGTTTTTTGATTTTTTTTTGACTTTTTTCAGTTATTTGAAAATATTGAAAAAAGAATAAACTAGCTTTATAGTTACAAACTAGGAGGAGACAAGTGTCATAATGGAAAACAAACTAGTTCCAAGCAGTGGAACATACCTATGCTCAATATAAGGATACATGTGTAGGATATCGACACTCGAGGGAAAATCCCCTCCCGGTAAAAGGAAAATCAAGTTGTGAAGGATATAAAAAATGGCTCTGCATGGCTAGACATGAGACAAGCTCGGGCTATATGGCTGAAATGCAATGTCAGGGGAGCCGACATAAAGCTCAATAAGGAAGGAAAAGCTCATGATAATGCATCCACAACTTGACATGAGGGAGTCCTGAGGGAGATAGGCCAGCAAAAGATCAAGAGGAGTATGAGGCTCTTGCGAAATGTCATGGCACTACTATACAATGGACTCTCGGACCTAAGAGAGGACTCATAGCATGGGTACCAAATGCAAAAGGGATCTAATTAGGGAACCCATGTATAGGAAAGCTCTACCATTCACATAGTACCACTTCTAAAAATAGCATGAAGGTTCCGTGATACCATGGAATGGGTTCGTACCTAAGGTTAAGATGGAACGGTCATAAGGCAATGCATAAGTGCAAGCGGATGTGAAATCCTAACCTATATGCTAGTTCAGACATAATACCTATGATAGGCATGAACAGGTCAAAACCTCGGAGAGAGTGTACAAAAAGTGGACCCTACATGACAACCATATTAGTCCAAAACAACCCAAAATAGTCAATAAAGAATCCAAACTATAGGATATAGGGAGGAATGATCATGACAACAGCACCCAAAGGAAACAATGTGGTGAACGATGAGACATAAAAAGGAAACTAAGGTGTAGACCCAACATTCACGCATACACTACCACCCCAGTGAGGGTGACCACTGGTGTAAAGACCGAGCGAAGGGAAAAAATCCTCCACAAATGGAGTAGAGGATGGAAGATGACCATTCCCAAATCTATGAGCATGGTAAGGGGCTGTGATGCCCCCAAGTCTGACACCAGGGTCCGTACAAGGACCAAGACGGGTGATAGGATACCAGGCATGGAGAAAATAAAAGGATCTGAACTCAAGAGAGCATAAATATACTCAAGTAACCATGATCCCAAAGGCCAACTAGCGCACAAAGAGCACACTCCTAAGAAAATATACATCCAAAATACAAGCAAACCAAGGGGAGGATATGTGAGCTCCCGAATGCAACATGTATGTCTCGCCTAGGAGAGGCTTGAAACTCCCATACACTACAAGCGGAGGTGTGTAACCAATTATAGTGGCCCTCAGCTTCAACACATATAGAGACTGTGCTATCCGACCTCTACCTGGCCGGGACACCTGTAGAATAACCCCTGCAGAGTACCCCCTCGATAACCTAGGTAAGGCAACTAAGGTCACCTCAATATAATCAATGCTCAGGCGGACAGTCGTAGGTGGGATTGACCGTATGGGCAGGGTAGCAAAGCCCAAAACTCTCGAAAGAGCCCCCAAATACGAATACAATCCTGGAAATATCTCCGGTGCTACTCAGTTATGACTAGGGGTCATCCCAATCAATAACCACTCACACTGCCTCGTGCTTCACTCCCTTTTGAGAGGAGGATCTTGAGAAACACTGGTAATACCAAGGATTTCACACACTCACCTGGATAGACACATACATGTTGTTGTTTAGTGATATTGGAGAATTTACTTACAATGAACTATTCCAAGATCCTAAAACCTAAGCTTGTTGGTGCACCCTAGAAAAGAAAAGAGTGTAGTTCATTTTAATTTAGTGTTGATTTTAATTGGCTGTAATTACTCAAAGGGAAATGGCCATGCAACTAGTGAAGTTATGACTCAGTAGTGAAGTAAATATGCACACCATAACAAACAATGCTAAGTGCAATCTTTGTCAAATAAAAAATAGGGTATGCCACTATATGAGATGCATAAATATATATTCCTTTCCGAATGTCAATGCAATCCTTCCTATATGAAAGCCTAAAAACAACTCTCATCCAAGAAATCCAATGAAAGTATCTCCTCAAATCCATATCTAAGATGCAACTAAGAGTGCAACTACTTTGTATTTTTCAATATAAAAGAATGAAAAATGCAATAAAAGTCATCTAAAACTCTCAGTCTCTGCAGCAAGTATAAAAGACAAGCCCAACAAGACACCAAGACAAAAAGAGTAATGCACTAATGGAAAAACAAAAAGGAAAAATGACTAAAACTACTTTCAAAGAAAAATCAATGAAAAAGCGGTCTCTGGTCACAAAGAAGCGCCCAACAGACAACATCAGACCCAAGGAAGACCAGAATCAGAAGAACAGAATCAGAAGATACCAGTCATCAATGTAAATCTAAAAAGATGAAACATACAAAAACTGAAAGTAGTTCGTCTTCTGAAGTGTTTGGTCAACAACGAAATTACCATACTACTAGTGACAGTAGTGATGATAATTTGTACACTAAAAAGAGGAAATACAAACCTTATGAGGAAATTTCCAGGGAATTCAAAAAGATAAAACCACCAACCTTTAATTGAGAGACTGATAAGGGGGAGGAAGCTGAATCCTAGTTATCTGGGATGAAGAAGTACTTCCAAATATATAACTATTCTAACCAGTTAAAGGCTAGAATGGCTATTTATAACCTCTCACGAAAGGCTGACATTTGGTGGCAAGACTTGAAAAGATTTAAAGGCATAAAAGAGAAAAATGTAAATTGGAGTACCTTTAAAAGGTATTTCAAAAAGAAATTTCTGTCTGAGCAATATTATGAGGAGAGAGCTAAAGAGTTTTATGAGCTAAATTTAGGATCAATGACAATGAAGGATTTGAACAGCAAGTTCTTAAGTCTACTTAGGTATATACCATACCTTGTAGATGAGAAACCTAATGTACAATGATTTCTTAGTTATCTCCCTTATCATATTAAGGATAGAATTGAATATGATAACCCAAATACCTTGGAAGAAGCTATGAGAAAAGCTAACTTCTACTTTGAACAGAATTGGAAGAAAGAAAGCTTAGCCAACTAGAAAGCTAAGAAAAATAATAATCAGTTTGAACAAAAGAAGAAGGATTTTGTGCGTAACAGAAATTTTAAGAACAATAAGGCCAAAGATTATACTAATAACAAGAACTTCCAAGTAAATAAGAACAATACACCCAACAACCAGAATAATTCCAAAGGCAAAGATTTTGCTAATAATCATGAAAATTTTACCAAGATCTATGAGCGCAAAGAGCCTATCAAGTGCTGGTAGTGTAAGGGCCCACACTATGCTTCAGTCTATCCAAACTGGAAGAAGACTGGTAACAACATTCATACCATACAAGAGGAGACGACTGTTAGGAAACTAGCGAGGACCATGCCCAGAATTAACGCAGCTTTGGAGAATCGACAAGCTGAATATCAGACTTCCATGGTGGAAGTAGAAGGTATGATAAATCAGACCCCTGTAACTATTTTGATTGATGCAGGAGCTAGTCTTAGTTATATTCCACCTCAGATAGTAGAAAAATGTAAGTTATCTGTTGATAAGTTTGAGAATTCATGGTTAGTTCAGTTAGCCACTGGTGCTAAAAGAAAAGTAACTTGTTTTGTGAAAGAATGTGCATTAGTTATGGATAAGTTTGAAACTATTGTTAAACTTAATGTTTTCCCACTTGGTTCATATGATTTGTTGATTGGTATGGACTGGTTAGAACAACATAGAGTAATTCTAAACTGTTATGATAAAACTTTCACATGCTTAAACAGCAATGAAAACCAGTAAGTGTTAAAAGGATTCCTAGAAAAACTACTGTAAGGAAGATTTCTGCTTTACAACTTAAAAAAGTTGTTAGAAAGGGATGTAAATCTTACATAGTAACAATTACTGATGAGTGTTATTGTAGATGGTTGAAGTAGATCCCCGTTAAGCTTTCCAATCTTCAGCTTGAATTGCTATATTACTTCCTCAACAACAAGTAAACAATACAAGCATTCTATATATCATGGTGTTAGATCTATTCTAGCATATATAATCAATAATGTAAAAGCATTTGACATAATCCCATGGATAAAATATTCATTCAAATACGCATCATTGGACAGGAAAAGGTATTTCTATTAATATAAATCAGAGATTACAAGATACAACCTCTGACGGCACGTCTGCAAACCAGAGAAACTGAATCCCCCACTTGGGCCTCCACCACTTCAATCCTCGATCTCTCGATAGCAAGCTCAACAGCAAAGGGAAATCTTGGGAAGAACACAAAAGTTCTCCAAGGGACAAAGGGATGCAGACTCAAGCATAATTTCTGGCAACAATGGACTATAGTTTCATTGCTCTCAATTCTCTCTTATGCCTTCAATGTACCAAGGGGTTCCTTATATAGCTTTTCAAAGGGGTACTGAAAGGTCAAATCCGAGCGATCTCAAGGCATATGGAAGGCGAGGAGTCAAATGAGTCAGATCCATGTCAAGGAAAACTCCAAAAGGATTTGGATTATTTACACATCCTGATGTACATGGTTATATGGCTCAAACTCGCGTATGTATGCGCTTATAAGGTTAAAAGTTGCATATATCATTTTTCATGTGTTTTTAGGGATGATCAAGGAAACATCAAAGGACAAAAAATGGTCCATAGGGGCTAAGGAGTCTGCAGCGGGACAGGGGAAGGCCATACAAAGTGTGATTCACCTAGAGTGGTGAAATACGCTATAACAGATGCCCCCTAATGTGTGAGGTCAGAGGGGTTATACGATGGCCGAAATACATTATAAGTCCATCCCAGAAGTGGAGTGATGAAGGATCCCAAATGGAATACCAGCCACCCAATCAGCATAGTACAATAATACAACTCTACATATAACTGCAAATACATATAGCAGTCCCGGATACAGAAGAGTACAATGGCCATGAATAGGAATGATACATGGTATCACATATGTGGTCATCGCCACGTACAATATACATAGATCAGAATCTCCATGATGAAGATATACAAAGGACCATGATCTCAAAAATGGTTGAAGATATATAATAGATCAAGATCTCCATAGTGGCTAGAAATGTCTGACATACACTGGAATCAAGTCACGAGGGCTAAACTCTCATGAACACTGGCACGATCAAGGCGGTAGCATATAAGAGATGCCACCATTCTGGAAAGTCTTCTACACAAACCGCTACGAGTACATGTCCTACTATGCAAATAGAGGTGTCGAGGTCAAACATAGTAGTCCATCATCTGATTACCGGTCATTAATGTATACCGTTAACAGACGCGAGATCACCCACCGATAATGAAAATGGGAATCAAGGTACTAGAGTGCAAACTAACAAGTGTGAATAAATGTGTTGAGGTCGAACACTTGAAAGGATCCATCGATCACAGGACATTGATGTATTCCCAAGAAACTGTCGATGGCGAGAGACCCTACCACTGATGACTGCAAGTCTCAAGGCACTCAAAAAAAATAGTCTAGACTCCAATCCCAAAATAAATGATCTGAAGTCGATGGGATGAAATCTGCTGAAAGGAGGGAATTAAGGCATCCCCCATCATCCAACACGAGGTACTCAGCAAGGATGTATAATGTGGAAGGACTCGATCATAGGTGCATGAACCAGTAACTGTACTAGGAATGGCCGACATGCAAAGTCAAGATAACTAAGGAATGGACGACTTAGGTTTCAACTTCCTTCAACAAGAGCATAACGGCGTATGGTGTCTGAATGAAGGTAGCATAGACTCGATATGCAAACTGGGACATCCCTGTTACACATGAGGTATCAATAGAGGCTCCATAGGGTCTGGAAGCTTAACCAGTCGGTGGAGATAAACACAGATAAACGAGTACAGCTCCTAAAGTCAAACTATAACCCAACCAATGGATGTGATATACAGTGCTCTGTTCGAAGGCGACATGACTCAACAACTGCCAAATATAACATCTTTCCTTGTTCGACTTTTTGGTTTTTTGATTTTTTTTGGACTTTTTCAGTTATTTGAAAAGCTTGAAAAAAGAATAAACTAGCTTTATAGTTACAAACTAGGAGGAGACAAGTGTCATAAGGGAAAAAAAACTAGTTTCAAGCAGTGGAACATACCTATGCTCAATGCAAGAATACATGTGTAGGATATCGACACTCGGGGGAAAATCCCCTCCCGGTAAAAGGGAAATCAAGTTGTGAAGGATATAAAAAATGGCTCTACATGGCTAGACATGAGACAAGCTCGGGCTATATGGCTGAAATGCAATGTCAGGGGAGCCGGCATAAAGCTCAATAAGGTAGGAAAAGCTCATGATAATGCATCGACAACTTGACATGAGGGAGTCTTGAGGGAGATAGGCCAGCAAAATATCAAGAGGAGTATGAGGCTCTTGCGAAATGTCATGGCAATACTATACAACAGACTCCCGGACCTAAGAAAGGACTCATAGCATGGGTACCAAATGCAAAATGGATATAATTAGGGAACCCATGTATAGGAAAGCTCTACCATTCACATAGTACCACTTCTAACAATAGCATGAAGGTTCCGTGATACCATGGAATGGGTTCGTACCTAAGGTTAAGATGGAATGGTCATAAGGCAATGCATAAGTGCAAGTGGATGTGAAATCCTAACATATATGCCAGTTCAGACATAATACCTGTGATAGGCATGAACAGGTCGAAACCTCGGAGAGAGTGTACAAAAAGTGGACCCTACATGACAAACATATTAGTCTAAAACAACCCAAAATAGTCAATAAAGAATCCAAACTATAGGATATAGGGAGGAATTATCATGACAACAGCACCCAAAGGAAACAATGCGGTGAACGATGAGACATAAAAAGGAAACTAAGGTGTAGACCCAATGTTCATGCATACACTACCACCCCAGTGAGGGTGACCACTAGTGTAAAGACCGAGCGAAAGGAAAAAATCCTCCACAAATGGAGTAGAGGATGGAAGATGACCATTCCCAAATCTATGAGCATGGTAAGGGGCTGTGATGCCCCCAAGTCTGACACCAGGGTCCGTACAAGGACCTTGACGGGTGATAGGATACCAAGCATGCCGAAAATAAAAGGACCTGAACTCAAGAGAGCATAAATATAATCAAGTAACCATGATCCCAAAGGCCAACTAGCGCACAAAGAGCACACTCCTAAGAAAATCTACAGCCAAAATACAAGCAAACCAAGGGGAGGATATGTGAGCTCCCGAATGCAGCAGGTATGTCTCGCCTAGGAGAGGCTTGAAACTCCCATACACTACAAGCGGAGGTGCGTAACCAATTATAGTGGCCCTCAGCTTCAACACATATAGAGACTGTGCTATCTGACCTCTACCTGGCCGGGACATTTGCAGAATAACCCCTATAGAGTACCCCCTCAATAACCTAGGTAAGGAAACTAAGGTCACCTCAATATAATCAATGCTCAGGCGGACAGTCGCAGGCGGGATTGACCGTATGGACAGGGTAGCAAAGCCCAAAACTCTCGAAAGAGCCCCCAGATACGAATACAATCCTGGAAATATCTCCGGTGCTACTCAGTTATGACTAGGGGTCATCCCAATCAATAACCGCTCACACTGCCTCGTGCTTAAGTCCCTTTTGAGAGGAGGATCCTGAGAAACACTGGTTATACCAAGGATTTCACACATTCACCTGGACAGACACATACATGTTGTTGTTTAGTGATATTGGAGAATTGACTTACAATGAACTATTCCAAGATCCTAAAACCTAAGCTTGTTGGTGCACCCTAGAAAATAAAAGAGTGTAGTTCATTTTAATTTAGCGTTGATTTTAATTGGCTGTAATTACTCAAAGGGAAATGGCCGTGCAACTAGTGAAGTTATGACTCAGCAGTGAAGTAAATATGCACACCATAACAAACAATGCTAAGTGCAATCTTTTTCAAATGAAAAATAGGGTATGCCACTATATGAGATGCATAAATATATATTCATTTCCAAATGTCAATGCAATCCTTCCTATATGAAAGTCTAAAAACAACTCTCATCCAAGCAATCCAGTGCAAGTACCTCCTCAAATCCATATCTAAGATGCAACTAAGAGTGCAACTTCTTTATATTTTTCAATATAAAAGAATGAAAAATGTAATAAAAGTCATCTAAAACTCTTAGTCTCTGAAGCAAGTATAAAAGACAAGCCCAGCAAGACACCAAGACAAAAAGAGTAATGCACTAATGGCAAAACAAAAAGGAAAAATGACTAAAACTACTTTCAAAGAAAAATCAATGAAAAAGAGGTCTCTGATCACAAAAGAAGCACCCAACAGACAACATCAGACCCAAGGAAGACCCAACCACACTCACAACCCACCCAGGAACTTCCCATAACATCAAACTCACACAAAGGGAGGATGTACGCGACTGTTTAAAGAACAGCTGCATATATACGTGACTTTTGGCCAAAAACCTGAGTGTATGCGCGGATTTTGGCCAAAAACCTGCGTGTACACGTGACTTTTGGCCAAAAATCCGCATATGTACGTGACTTTTGGCCAAAAACCTGCGTATACAGAGAAGGCAGTGGTAAAAAGCAGTCCAAGGGTCAAACCAATAAAGGGGAGTGTCAATGGATGAACATACTATAACATGCAACACAGAAACAGGGAGAAACAGAGAGCAAGTCAAGAATATCAAGCCCATTATGCCCCCAACCCCAAATAAAAACAAGGAACATCCCCAGTGGAGTCACCAATTCTGTTACGGAGAGAAATTCCTATGGCTTGGGGTACCACAACAGACAGCTTGACTCCAGAAATCAATCTTTCCCAATATGCAATAGAAATAAAATGTTTAACACTAAAGGATCAGACCTCGTACCTTATTCTAGATGGTTGAAGTAGATCCCCATTGAGCTTTTCAGTCTTCAGCTTGAATTGCTATATTACTTCCTCAACAACAAGTAAACAATACAAGCATTCTATATATCATGGTGTTAGATCTATTCTAGCATATATAATCAATAATGTAAAATCATTTGACATAATCCCATGGATAAAATATTCATTCAAATACGCATCATTGGAAAGGAAAAGATATTTCTATTAATATAAATTAGAGATTACAAGATACAACCTCTGACGGCACGTCTGCCAACCAGAGAAATTGAATCCCCCACTTGGGCCTCCACCACTTCAATCCTCGATCTCTCGATAGCAAGCTCACAAGCAAAGGGAAATCTTGGGAAGAACACAAAAGTGCTCCAAGGGACAAAGGGATGCAGACTCAAGCATAAGTTCCAGCAACAATGGACTATAGTTTCGTTGCTCTCAATTCTCTCTTATGCCTTCAATGTACCAAGGGGTTCCTTATATAGCTTTTCAAAGGGGTACTGAAAGGTCGAATCCGAGCGATCTCAAGGCATATGGAAGGACAGGAGTCAAATGAGTCGGATCCATGTCAAGGAAAACTCCAAAAGGATTTGGATTATTTACACATCCCGATGTATGCGGTTATATGGCTCAAACCCGTTTATGTACGTGCTTATAAGGTTAAAAGTCGCGTATATCATTTTTCATGTGTTTTTAGGGATGATCAAGGAAACATCAAAGAAAAAAAAGTGGTCCATAGGGGCTAAGGAGTTTGCAGCGGGACAGGGGAAGGCGATACAAAGTGTGATTCACCTAGAGTGGTGAAATCCGCTATAACAGATGCCCCCTACTGTGTGAGGTCAGAGGGGTTATATGATGGCCAAAATACATTATAAGTCCATCCCAGAAGTGGAGTGATGAAGGATCCCAAATGGAAGACCAGCCACCCAATCAGCATAGTACAATAATACAACTCTACATATAACTGCAAATACATATAGCAGTCCCAGATACAGAAGAGTACAATGGCCATGAATAGGCATGATACATGATATCACATATGTGGTCATCGCCACGTACAATATACATAGATTAGAATCTCCATGATGAGTATATACAAAGTACCATGATCTCCAAAATGGCTGAAGATATATAATAGATCAAGATCTCCATAGTGGCTGGAAATGTCTGACATACACTGGAATCAAGTCACGAGAGCTGAAATCTCATGAACACTGGTACGATCAAGGCGGTAGCATATAAGAGATGCCACCAATCTAGAATGATTACACAATCCTCCTCTCACAACTAATACAGTGAATGAGTTATCTGTTTAGCAACCCCCTGGGTCGAGACAACTCTCCATATTTATATCATGTAGATTGTAACACCTAATCCTATTCTGGGGCAGCCATGAAGATCTCTGATCTTCAGGTGCCCTAAATAATATTAGCTGTTACAAATGTGCCATGGTAAAGAAATAGAAAGCACGGGAAAGCTGTTAGCCGGCCCAGGAGTAGCAATATTTTCTAATCAAAACCACACCTGAGCAGCAATGTATTGAGGATCTCCAATTATAGCGCATTCTGTTATAGTTGCCTTGTCACAGCTCTGTCTAGGATGTCACATTAGAACCATGTGCCTTGGATGATGATAGGAGGGCTGAGGATCAACTTGAGCAGCGAATATCCCTCCTTGTTGAGACTTGTTTAGCCCAATCTTCCTGCAGTCCACTTATCTCAAAATACCTTTATAAACCATAACATGTTAGCACATTTGAGAGATACACAGCTTCAATTATCACAATCATAAGTATTAATAAGATAAAGCAATGACCAGTCATACCTTGGTAGTTTGAGAAGTAAAGTGGAAATAACATGTCTGATTGGCATGCTTAATGGGGTAGGATAGGGGAAGAAAACGTGATTAAGGATGGTTAAAAGAGGCCATTTCTGGGCTCAACATCTCCCCCCAACTATCCTGTTGCATGTCGTCATGCAAAAACCTGCATTATTTAGAATCTGAATCCTATACTGAGCTCTGGTCATGGAGAGAGAAAAAATTGTAAGGAAACTCAGGCACCTCATCTTTTTCTAAGAATCCTCTGTGAGCAATCCAATACCTCCAGTATCGATGCTCCTTTGCCCTAGTTAAGGAGAAGTCCATGCTATACGATTTTGCTGGCCACCAGATGGGGGGGAATTTTAGCTTCAAACCCATCCAATTAACCCCACATTCCTTGATACATCCCACATAGCCCTTGACCCTAGAAAGTGTCTGTTTGAAATTCCTGAAACAATAGGGGTCTCAGCTTTTGAGAATAGGGGAGGAAGCCTGCCATTTGTGCTTACTCCCTTCAATGCTACTTGCTAATGTATGGAAATGTAGTTAGTGCAAGTAGAGATCACTTCCTCCTGAAGTCTCATTATATGCTGAGCTCGGGTAGGAATTGAAAGCAAACTCTTGTACCGAGCAAGAAGAATGCCAGGATTCTGAGGTTCACTTTGACTCCAAAGGTTAGTGTGAGCCTCATTGCGAGAAAAGGTTTGAAAGGACCTTTCCCACTGAGCATGATTTCTCACAAAGGAAGAAAAATCTCTCAGCTGAACATCCCCTGCAAATGGAACAGGATTTGAATGGCGGTCCAGAGGACAAGCCATCTCATGCAAGTATAGTTCACACAGCAAATTTTGATCCTCAAAATTACTTCCAAAAAATGTTTCCAAAAACTTTGCTGAGGGAGTTATTTCAAATGACCTCCCTTCCTTCACAACCTTCAATTTAAACCAAACAAACTGTTCAAACAGGAATACGGGGTAAGAGGAAGAAGGCACCCTGGTGCCCAGGAGTTTTTGAGAGAGAGCATACATCTGCTCTTTTTCCTGCTGCATGGATTGGAACTTTTTCAACTCTCTCAAATTGCTCTGTAACTCTTTTTCCTGAATTCTGTGGGCCATACGTTCTTCTGCCCAATTCTCTTTCAATCCCATGATAATTTTTCTATGCTCACTGAGAGAAATCATCCCTCTCTAGTATTCCTCCATCTGGCTCTTCCATTTGATCACCTCCATTCTCAGAATTGAGACTTCTACTGTGAGGTCCAGGATTTCCTCTTTATGATGCTCCTCTTGATCCGAGTCCATATCAATGAAATTTCTAAGAGGTAGAGGCATTGGTTCTTGTGGGACAGTGTCTTTCTTTTGGGAATTCTGCACATCTGAGTTTATTATGAGAGTTACTGGTTCTTGTGTGATAGCAACTCCCTCTGGACACTCTTCAACAGCTACATCCATTGCTTCTAGAGACATTGGTTCTTGTGTAGCAGTGTCTTCTTCTTGGGTACCCTACACATCTGAAGTTATTATGGGAGCTACTGGTTCTTGTGTGGCAACAACTTCCTCTGTATTTTCTTCAACAGCCACATACATTGCTTCTAGAGACACTGGTTCTTGTGTAACAATGTCTTCTTCTTGGGTACCCTGCACATCTGAAGTTATTATGGGAGATATTGGTTCTTGTGTGGCAGCAACTTCCTCTGTATTTTCTTCAACAGCCACATCCATCAGTCCTAGAGACACTAGTTCTTGTGTAGCAATGTCTTCTTTTTCCTTCTGTTGCTGAGATTGAATGTCTTCTTCAGTGTGCAGCTGCTCCTCAAGGATTTCAGTATCACCTGAGGATTGTGTCTGGACCTGCTCATCTTCACTCCAATGCATATCGAGGATGGTATCCATTTCGGGGTTATCTTCTAGTTGCATTTCAAGAGTCCTTGATGCCACCTCCAAGGATGTTGGTTCTTGTGTGACAACATCCTAGCTTACTTCTTCATCCCCCTGTTGTTGCAATAAATAAAGTACAATATTCGTCCCCACCATCAGTCTTGATTTCATCCCTTGGTTCCTCTACCCCAGAGTTGGTGGCAACTTCAGCAAGAATATCTAATGATGCTGGTTCTTGTGTGACATCTTCGTTTTCTGCAGCTCTCTCTATTGTAGGTACAGACTGTTGCATTGTACAGGCACGAATTACAATCTTGTGACCTACTTCCTTAAAGATTTCCCCACAGGTGGGACAGACCACTCACTCTTCTTCCTTTCCAGGCTCAGTAGAATTTGATCCCTCCAGTTGATCCGCAGCCTCCACCAATGTGTGCAATTTCTTTTCACCCTGTTTCTTGCAAGTTTCTTTCCAAGTTTCCAATTCCCTTCTAAGTGCTTCGAATTCCTCTTTTAATAGCGTATTCTCAAACATAAGTCCTTCAATTTGGGGTTCTTCCTCGATTGGCCCTTGTGGAGCGTCCCTTGGCCTGGGTTCAAGGATAGGGAACTCAACCTGTGCCTCTAAGGTTGCCCATCTCTTTCTTGTTGCTTCTGCTACTGCGGCTGATCTGGGTCTTTTCCTTCTTATTGGCGGGGTTATCTTAATTTCATCAATTAATCTCTTTCTTTTCTTTTGTGGTGGTGGAATGTCAGGATTCACAGCTGAGGTAGAAGGAATACCCCCTGTTCTAATATTTTCTTTCTCCTCAGACTGTTCTTCCTCAATCAAAGTTCCTCCCCACTCAGGTGAAGATTCAATATTATCAATTTGATAAGACCATGGTGGGTCAATGAGGCGAGTGGGTGCTTAGCAGCTTGGACAAATCCCGCCATATGATGCAAATCATGAAGCAGATAATATGGAATGTTCAACAAAATCCTATGGCGGAGATGAGATAGTAGAGGCAGTTCAGAATTATAAACAGTTTGGTACCTACCTTCACAAGTAATGTATTTCTTGAGGAAGACAGCAACCTGATCCCATGGCTACGGCAATGAGTGCAGTGTGATCCCTTTTCTTGATGTTTGAACCTGCTCCCCCTCTATTAAAAAGGCTTTAAATGCTATAGTAGTGGGGACTCGATGTCCAAATGTTGGGCTATAGGGAAAACCTGGGCTTTATACCATTAATTTCGCATCAACAAAAGACCCATAGTGTTGGCCCTTTCGGCAACAACCTGCGAACAGGTTGCAATCTCACCCGAAACAGCTATGGGGTGCTGTAGAATCAGGTTTCTGCAGGCAGAAGAGGGATATTACTGTACCTTTAGCTTCTAACAATTATAATCATAAAATGCAGAGCTTTAATAGTTACTTATTTAGCTTCGCGGTTAGATAAACAAACAGTGCTTTGCGTAACCCTTTACTGGGAATTCCAGCGAAGTTAGTATTTAGCAGTGATCTTACTTATTAGTTATATATTTATCAATGCATAAAAAAGCATAACAACAACACAACAAAAACCACAACACACGATATAACATGGTTCACCCCCAGTTTAGGGGTTGCATCCACAGAACTGTGCTTTATTCAACTCTTTACAAAAACCACAGTTCTGATTTGTGCACTCAGCTACAGATCCCTTTAAGTCCTTAAAGCTGCGCACACAGCTGCATATTTCCTTAATTACCCAAAACCCTCTACGCACACAGCTGCAGAGGTCGTCCACGCACACAGCTGGGACTTAACCTTCTTACAACCAAGCCTTAGCTTCGCATCAATTCATCTTATATCAAAAGCCTAAACTAACTTCTTTACAAGAGTGCTTATTTATAGTGCACTTATTACAAAACCATGGGCTTAAACCATGGGCACCCCGAACCCTAAACCCTGGACTTAAACCATAGGTTTATTACAAAAAGAAGGTTTTTACTCAACCCCGACACCCCTAAGACTGCTTTGAGTCGTAACTCCGCTTACAACTTCCACAAAAATCATGGAGTTACCAAAATTAGGGACCGTTAAGGTGCGCGCCCCAACAGGCCCCTAAGACTCACCAGTGGCCCGTCCCGGGACACCCTGCTGCTCTTCTGGTAGACGAACTTTGTCAGTGAAGATAGTGAACTGCTTGTTGAGACCACACATGATATTATCTGTTACTTGCTCATTTTCGACCAACTCCTGCAATATTGCGGTTGATGCTTCGCTGACCTTTTTTTGCGCATGTGCATCATATTCCTTCAGAACTTTGAGTTGGGTGTCCACAGCAGTACTCAACTCGAAAGCTTCGCTGATAAGTGGCTGCATAGAATTTTCCACTTCTGTTGCTTTTACTCTCCACGAATCAATTTCCTGCTGTAGTTCATTGCTTTGCTTTACCTTGAGATTTTTCTCCATAGGCGGCAAAGTCTTAACTTTCGCTTTTACTGTATCCAACTCTGTCTGTCGCTGCCTGATGGTTTCTTGCAACTGTCCGACTTCTGGATGTTCCTGCAGGGTGGTCCAGGCCTCAACATTGTCTTCTAGCAGCTTTGTTGCGCTGCTCACAATATCCAATATTATTGCTGCGGAAGCCTGAATGTCTGCTCGGCGTTGCTCCTTGACCTCTGGTGGGCTCTCTGGGGTGATGCGGAGTTGAAGCTCTGAAATCTGAGCCTCATGTTCTGCTTTGAGCTTTCTCTATTTCACTACAAGACTGCTGTGCGTAGTCTTTTAGTTTGGTGATTCTTTGCTCCGGTTCTTCCTCATTCTGGATGTCGAAGTCAGGAAGACTTCGACACGCCTCCTCCAATACTCGCGCCAAGGTGACATGCTTACGTTTTGCGTCGCTCTTTCTCTGCTCTACTTCCTCCAACTGTGCTGCGAGGCTATTGTTCTGCTTCCTGGTATTTTCCAACAGTATTTGTGAGTGGCGGTCTCGAGCTTGGATTTCCTTCGCGATGGCTGACTGACAGAGATGTAATTTCATCATGGACATCTTAGTGTAATCTATTCCAACTATCATGCTCATCTCCGCGCGAGATGCTGTGTCGGTTATGATGAGCGTGACACTTGAGAATTGTCCGCGGTGTTCTCTAACCGGCCATTGTATTGTGTCTGGCTGCGCAGTTACTGGGGAACTACTTGCTGCAGCACCCGTCGCTGATTTTTCTGCTAACTGCTTCAGCTCCAAGATTTGCTTTGTTACACCGGTGATGGCATCAAGATGCATGTCTACAAACTCTGACCATTTCTTGGTGAGAACTTGTGTGGATTTCTACAGATCCTGATTAAGCTCTTCATTTGTCAGGGTAGGCTCTTCGTCGATATTCTTGTCTTTTGACGCTTTCATTTCCTTGCGGGACTGACGTTTGGTCACTTCTTCATCCTCTGTTGACTTGCATTTATCTGGCCGATTAGGGTCTGAGATAGTTTTGACCGACTCCTCTTCTTCTCCTTCGTCTCCGCCATCTCCACCCTGGTCGATTTCACTCTGCTGCGACTCAGTTTTCTCTTCGCTGTCCTCTGGGGGGTGTTGCTGCTGCGTCTGACTAGGGCCAGCGCCCACATTGGTGACCAGAGGGATTGGGATGCTGGGCTTTTTTCCTTCGTCCTTCAGCCATTCAGCTGACCACTGCTAAATTACCGCGAGGATGTCGTCTTTGGTCACCACATATGGAAACTTCCAGCATGCCTTCTTCTGATCTGCACGGGCCTGGATAAAGACATTATGCATGTCGGCCCTGAAGTTGGCCACTCCATCATATTGAGAGAATAGCTCATTACTGAGCCGTGGGGTCTTGAAAATATCATATGAGATACTCATGGCGTAAAAGGAAAACACAGTGTTCGTCATCTACTGGGATGCTTTGTCCTGCGACACCCAGAGTGATGCGTACCTCGCCGCACTTGACATGCTTGGAGGTACATTAATAAACTGCGCCTCGGTGGGCTCTTTCCACCCGATCAGGGCAATAAGTACGATCAACCATGAATATTGAAAGGGTCTACCTTTTTCCTGCACGTCGCGGCCATCTTCAAGAAATTCATTAGCAATGTGTGCTGCCCAGTTGTAAATGTAGCCTTCCGCACAGTTCACAGCAATAATTACAATCGGGGCAGGCACTTCATATGGTCTGCACTTTCTCATCAATTTGCAGGCTAAGAGTTCAGCTACGAAGTGAATGTTGTGATGCTGAATGTCCAAGGTTTGATACCCTCACTTCCCTTTCGTCAGCCCGAAGCGTTCCTTCATGCTATGTGCTAGCTTCACATCTTCATGCTTTCCCAAAAACTCAATGCTAGGGTCAGGTCCTTCCTTCAGCAGGCCCGTAATCTGGTGAATGAGTTCTCCATTGATAGCGATTTTCTAGTTTTCGGTCCATAGGTACCCATCATGTACCAATGCCAATAATTGTTTGACCACCACAGTTACATGTGTGCTGCATCTGAAGTGGGGCACATCGAGCATCTTCAACAAACCAACTTTTTCCAAGCCAGCAGCCCACTGTTTTACTTCTAATAATGTCACTCCAGTCTCCTGATAGCGGACAGAGTGTAAGTATGTACCAGGTGCGAACTGTGGAAATTTTCCATGATCATTTGTATCATGGTCGGCGTACTTGAGCCGGTCTATTTTCCCTGTCATTGTCCCGACTAGCTGCACACCCGGTGGCAGCAAAGGGGTGCGTAATGTGAACTTCTTCATCCGTCGAGGGAGCTGAAATCTTGGTTGCATTGGTGAAAGATACGGTGGATGTTGTGGTGCAATGTTCTCATCTTCTTCAAGTGGGACCTCTGCTGAGCCGGACGGATTCATCTCGGTATCCTCCGGTGTTTTCCCTGATTGCTGGTGTCTGTCTTCGTTCCGCTTCGAACGAATTTCAGGTTTAAATTTTTTCCTGGTAGAGCGTGTCTGCATTGGCTGGGTAGGTGCTAAGGGAGTCTCTTCGTAGTTTTTAGATGTAGGTGGGTGGCTGAAAAGGTGCGGAAAACTCTCCTGTTCAAATTCTCTCACTAACTTCTGAATCTCACTATCAGCTGACATGGATGCAATTGTAAAACTCAAGAAATTGCAGAATGCAAATGCCGTGGGTGTGGGAGTCTTCTTATAGAATCCATCCACGACATCTGTCATAACTATGCATTGATGATACCAAATATGACAGAGATCTTGTCCAAACGGCGGTAGATTTTCCAAGATCTCATTAATACAGGTAGCATATCGGCACCGCCAATTTTAAGTTCTTCCAACGATCGTAAGTTTAATCTGCGACACATCTTTCCTTCTTCGGCACAAGCAGTGACTCTAGCTGTGCCAAAATAAGGACATTCGACATTTCCTGATACCAGCGTCAACCTGGCTTCGAAATCCAACCCACGACAGAATGTCTTCCACCACCACAATAATTATTTTCATTGTTGAGAACCCTGTCAGAGATAGGTCCTGATAATCATGGAGAAGTTGGGTCACTTTGCTCACTATTTCGTCATCCCAATAATCTCCAATGGTAGCATACTTAGGGTTTTCTTCTGACCCAATGTTTACGGTCCGCGTCTTCAGGGGTTGAGTCACTTCAAGTGCCTCAACTGCTGGTCCATGTACTTCGCAGTGTCCTTCTGACTCAGGAATGTTAATGTTGCACGTATCATCATCCTAGTCAATTATGAGGTTATAACATTCTACTGCATTGGCTTCCTGTGCCTTCCAATCAGGTTGGTATTTTGCTATTTCTTGATCATCAAATACTTTAGTATGGATCAACCTAAAAGCTGCGTCCAAAGCAGGAGAAATCTCATTAATAGAAAATGTCAACACAAAACTATCAACAAGACCATCCCAACTTACAATACCGTGGCGAAGCTCGACCTCCGCATACCAGTTCTTTGCTATAGGTTCCAGGGTGTGCACAAACCTATGTACCCATTCTTCACGAGGTACATGCTTCCATGCCTCGTAGCATTGCTCCAAATGTCCTTGAGGACTAGTCTTACCATTAAACCTGCTTCGTAACTCCTGAGGTTGGTCCCTGAATCGTAGGCAAAGGGACTTCTAGCACACTTCCCAACTATGAATGTACTTTTTGTGACCATTCCACCATCGGGCTACTGTGGCTCTGAATGCTGAATCCAGAGTCTCCATTTTCTGTGATTCTGGTACCTACTCTGAGAATTGCACAATAAACTCTTCTGGGTCTGTCGAACCATCAAAAACAGGTAAGGTTCTTGTCTGTGAGCCAAGCCATCTGAGAGACTTGGTAATTCTGGCACATCGATGGCCATATAGCTCATACAGTCTATTCTGCCAATTCTCTAGGCCATCATCTGAATCTGTCATGCAGTTGTTGTCACACTGCCAATCCATGATACCTTCGGCAGTAGGATCAACATAATCTTCTTCCTTCGCTGTGATATTGTAGATGTGGTCCAAAACATCCTGGTCTTCATCTCTTACTGGCTCTGTGTATCTATCTCCTTGAGAAGGATCCAATGGAACTATGACTCTCAGTCCTTTCCCTTTGAAAGTCATCTGTCTCTTATTCAGGTTGATTACTGCATCATTATCTATTTCCCATTCAATGCCTAGTAGTCCTGGATATGGGTTGCTGTCATCAATTATTTCAATTACCTCAAAGTCTGCTAAGGTACTGACTCCATCAATATCTACTGATACACTAGGGAGTCTTCCTAGGGGCACAATCTTTTGCTGATTGGCTAATCTCAACTGTATAGGGGACCATTCCAGAGTAGGTTTTCCCATTTATTCCTAGGTTTGCTTAGTTAATACATTTACCTCTGATCCTAGGTCCAAGATAACATCAGTCATATCATACTCTCCTATCTGAGCATTCAATCTCATTTCCCTGCCAGTTCTCCTAACTCTATTAACAGCTTTTGCCTAACCAGAAATTTGCTGACGTTCGCAGGAAGCAATTACTTTCTGCAACTCACTTAAAGCATTCTGATTTCTTAGGAGCTTCAGACAACTCTGTAAAAAGGAGGACAATGTACTTACTTTGTCTATCGAATCTTCTTGCGGCTGTGACTGCTGCTGATGTTGTTGCGCAGGTGCTATTGATGTGCTAGGAGCTGCAAAATCTCTCTGGGCTTCCATGAATGTCTCTTTTTCTCTTTCGATATCAAATGCTGGGACTTTCGCTGGGGCCTTACGAACCCAAGACTCGTCAGGTTGTTTCTCCTTATTCTGTACTTTCGTCATAGCTCCACTCCGGGTAACAACATTAATGGCTGGGGAAGGTCTTTGCTCGATGGAAATCACCTGAATATTCTGAGTAGGGGCACTATTTCTTTCCTGAATATTAGCTATCAACTGCGGGCACTGCTTAATCACATGATCTACTGCTCGGCAATACCGACATGTTATAGTTGGGTTTCGACAGTCTCTCTCTAGATGCCCGGCCTGGTTATAGTTGTAACACACAACCTGGCCTCTTCCTCTTCCAGCCATACCACCTCGACCACGACCTCCAAAAGCACCTCTACCTGATGCACCACCGCGGTAACCATAGCCATCATTGCTCTGTCCCTCATTTTGTACCCGATAGGTGTCATAGGTGCGTTCTCTCATGAGGTCATAACTGCGGCACTCATCTTAATTATGTCCTACGGACTTACAAAATTTACAATAGGGGTTCTTAGGTACTTGCACATACCTCTGTAGCAGATAGAAATCTTCAGGTCAATGCTGACCTGTTGTTCTGCAGAGCTCACAATATAGGACTTGCGGGTTAAACGGGTTTGGCGCACCAGTATTCAGGTAATTTCTTACCATAGGGTGTTGTTCCTTGGCATGACCTTATGTCCGACATTGTGTACACCAAACCTCTTCACGACCGGTTTTTCCTTTCTTCATATCGCGAAGCTCCAGAGCCATTGCTACCAACTGCACTTGTATCTGAGCAATACCAGAATTATCTTCGACAGGAGCGGTTTCAAGCTTCATCGTGATTTTCAGAGCCTCTTGCTGGTCAGAAACCTTCTGTTGCATGAGTGGAGTTCTGATATGCGGTAGCAATGCTGCAATGAACCATTCCTTGTGATGCGCAGGTCCAATGGTGAAACTGACTTGGTCTAGCAGAACTTTGAACCTTTGATCAAAGTCCCACACTGATTCTCCTCGCCTCTACTAGATTTCCTTTAGTTCAGTGATACACTGTGACTCTGATTTAGGCTTCTTAAATTCCTTTATTATTACTACTTTTATATCAGCCAAGACATGGTTCTGATTGCTGGAAAACTTCATGAAACAGGTCAGAGCGGGGTCTTTGAAAGAAGTAACCAGCTGCGCTCTTTTTGTATCATGATCCATAATGTTCTTAGCAGTCCACACTGCTTCGCATAAAAACCAGAACTGTTCTGGATCCTCTGATCCAGTTCCTTTGAAAACAAGGAGCTTAATGTCGTCATTCATATGGGCCATCGTGGGTCTAGGGGGGGAGGGAGGGGGACTGGTAGTAGGCGGGGGGGAACTTACTGGGGTAGACTGACCTACGATAGGAATACTCAGGCTAGGGTTAATTTCAGACTGCGGCGGGTTCTTAGGGATAATAGGTCTTCGCTGCGGGGTTACCGGAGGGTTTCCAACATAAGGGGTTTCTTCGGGCTCTGAGACTGCTGTACTTACGGGGTTAGAATCGGTATTCTAACCTAAGGTATAGGACTCAAAATTTCTCTTGTACCTTTTGCCACTTCACAGCAAACCACTTTGCTCGTCGAAGGTACTTTCACTTGCAAACATAAGTTAGTAGTGCTAAATCTAACAGTCTGATTCAATGAGCAATATACCTTTTTCAGCCAATAGCATTTTAATTCTCAAACTAAATGAATTCAAGTACTTACCCCTTGGTCCTTTGAAGAAATGTCGTTTGGCTTCACTGAAAGATGTACTTGTGTCAATGGCGAACTCCGTCACAAATTCTTCAAGGGTTCGCGTTGTCCAGAAATCAACAGCGCGGGATATCTCATTGTTCACCATTTTTAGTATATTAATTCTTGCGGGGGTCCAATCAAGAAACTGACGTTCTTGGAAGTTCGTCCTTCTCTCTGTTAACCTGGATAACCACTGGTGCAACTCTATGTGGATACTACCAAAGAAAATTTCATATATGTTAGAAAAAACATACCTTTGTAAAAATTCATTTGCATTACGATGCGGATTTTTGTTCTCTTGTACAGCAATGTTCAGATAAGTCTCGTCAATCCAATCACCGATTTCTTTCACTGAGGGTCTCCAAAACATATCCCTCGAGGTACGACGTAAACCCCTCTTGAGCAAATACTGAGTTCAACCGAAAACGGAACCAATTTGTTGGGCTATAGGGTAGACCCGGGCTTTATACCATTAACTTCGCACCAACAAAAGACCCATAGTGTTGGCCCTTTCGGAAACAACCTGTGAACAGGTTGCAGTCTCACTCGAAATAGCTATGGGGTGCCGCAGAATTAGGTTTCTACAAGCAGAAGAGGGATATTACTGTACCTTTAGCTTCTAACAATTATAATCATAAAATGCAGAGCTTTAATAGTTACTTATTTAGCTTCACGGTTAGATAAACAAACAGTGCTTTGCGTAACCCTTTACTGGGAATTCCAACGAAGTTAGTATTTAGCAGTGATCTTACTTATCAGTTATATATTTATCAATGCATAAAAGAGCATAACAACAACACAACAAAAACCACAACACACGATATAACGTGGTTCATCCCCAGTTTAGGGGTTATGTCCACATAACTATGCTTTATTCAACTCTTTACAAAAACCACAGTTCTGATCTGCGCACTCAGCTGCAGATACCTTCAAGTCCTTAAAGCCGTGCACACAGCTGCAAATTTCCTTAATTACCCAAAACCCTCTGCGCACATAGCTGCAGAGGTCGTCCACGCACACAGCTGGGACTTAACCTTCTTACAACCAAGCCTTAGCTTCGCATCAATTCATCTTATATCAAAAGCCTAAACTGACTTCTTTACAAGAGTGCTTATTTATAGTGCACTTATTACAAAACCATGGGCTTAAACCATGGGCACCCCGAACCCTAAACCCTAGACTTAAACCATGGGTTTATTACAAAAAGAAGGTTTTTACTCAACCCCGACACCCCTGAGACTGCTTTGAGTCGTAACTCCGCTTACAACTTCCACAAAAACCATGGAGTTACCAAAATCAGGGACCGTTAAGGTGCGCGCCCCAACACCAAACCACGCCCTTCCCACCTAAGGAATGGCAGTAACCTCAGATATAATGGCCTCGGAGACTTCGATGCGTAGCCCCCAAACCTCAGAGTAAGTTTCTGTGAGGTTTAGAGAAAATTGTAATGCTGCTGCACGATTGAATCCGTTTAGGCATTCGAAAAATTGTGTCCGACCGGTGGCTTGAAAGATGGAAAAAACCGCAGCATTTTTTCTGAGCTCCTATGTATTTGAAGGTTCGTAACGAGCTGGGATCCCCATGGACCTGGATTTAGACTAAGGTTGTTGTTCCACAGATTACAGAGTCCAATAATGGAGGTTACAACATAGAGGATGCACGAATTTCCGAGAGGAGATGTTAGGGAATGGGTAAATTTGGAAATTTTAGCACACCAAAATATTCGAAATTTCATGCCGAATTGGGGAAGGTGGCAGTTATTAGTCTTTACGTCGCATGGGGGAAAGATTTAATTAGGCCATAAGGATGATGCAAATAGAGGTACGACTGACATTGTTAAATCATATCAATACTTAATCACGTGATTAATCAAAGCCATACCTTTTGAGACTGCGCGCTGGATATCCTTCGGAAAATAATGGAACATGTGGTTGCTGACGTTGCAGAAGTTGAACTCATGCGCAATCATTAATTTAATCATTAAAACTAGGATACTGCAATAATTCTTTCTGCCAGTGAAGCACAAACCATCGCTTCCACATGGTCGAAATTATGGAAAAAAAAATTTGTCGCCTTATGGACTAGTTCGTTGGCACGAAGAGGAGGAGTCGGAGCCATATCTAGCAATTTTAATTGCGTAGAAAGAAATTTTACAATAACACAGGAGTTACCACCATAGCTTTGGAAATAGAAACGTGGCCCGAAATGTTGGAAACATCAGCCACATATAGCGGATTTGCAGCCATCAGAAAATATGTTGCAGCCGCCGGAAAGGATGTCGCAGCCATCGGAGAAAGGTTCACAGCTACCGAAAAAGATGTTGCAGCCGCCGGAAACAGTTTCACGGCTACCAAAAAAGATGTCGCAGCCATCGGAAAAAGGGTTATGGCTGCTGAAAAAGAGGGTCATGGCCCCTGGGAAAAAAAAGTTTACAGCTGCCAAAAAAGATGTTGTAGCCGTCAGGGGAAGGTTCATGGCCGCCGGAAAGGATGTCGGAGCCGTTGGAAAAAGGATTACGGCTTCCGAGAAAGAGGGTCATGGCCGCTGGAAAAAAAAGTTTACAGCTGCCAGAAAAGATGTTGCAGCCGCCGGAAAAGGGTTTATGGCCGCCGAAAAAGATGTCGTAGCCGTCAGAAAAAGGATTACGGCTGCCGGGAAAGAGGGTCATGGCCGCTAGGAAAAAAATTTACGGCTACCGAAAAAGATGTTGCAGCTGCCGGAAAAGGGTTTACGGCCGTCGGAAAAGATGTTGTAGCCGCTGGAAAATGGATTACGGCTGCCGGGAAAGAGGGTCATGTCCGCTGGGAAAAAAAAGTTTACAGCTGCTGAAAAAGATGTTTACGGCTGCTGAAAAGGGTTTACGGCCGCCGAAAAATATGTTGCAGCTGCCGAAAAATATATTTAAAGGGAAGAAAATATGGCGCAGAAAAGCATAAGGAAATGAATCCCATTTAACAGGCCCAATTTGGTCGTACCCCTGGGCGCTTTCCTACAATTTTTTGGAAAAACAACAGCGAACGAGAAGATCAAATGCAAAAGGAAAAAAACAATATAATGAAAATAGGAAAAAAACAATTATTTATGTACAGTAATTCAAGCGTGATCTACAGTTTAAGGATTGACAGAGGCAGAGAGAAGTTCCTGCCCTGGTTCCAGCTGATAATATGGATCGACGACGATTTGCGAAATAAATGCATCTTTGGAAATAGGCTTACGGTACAGTCGCAGCCTGTGACCATTAGCAAATAATGGTACGCGGTTTTCATCAATGGTCACCAAGTGGACAGTGTCGTTGTCAAATACCCTGTCGACCAAGTATGGGCCTAGCCACCTTGTGCGTAATTTACCTTTAAAATCTCTTTTGAATCTGGAATCGTATAGTAATGCCCAGTCTCCCTCACAGAAGACCTTATTTTTAATGAATCGGTCATGCCAATTAGATCTCTGTTGCTGAATTAACACAGTTTGCTCTACTGCAGCTAACCGATTCTCGTCCAGTTAATTCAGTTGATTTAATCTTCTCTTTTGGGCTTCAGTTACATCCAGATTCACTTCGGTGGCTGTCTTCAAGGTTTTGATTTCAAATTCAATTGGAAATATGACACTTTTTCCATACACTAAATCATAAGGAGAGAAACCTATGGTGTTATACCAAGTCGTGCGATATGACCACAGTGCTTCCGAAATCCTGTCAGCCCAATCTCTTCGATGGCTCTTAACTGTCTTGGTAAGGATGGCTTCGATAACTTTATTAGTGCTTTCCACCTGGCCATTGGCTTGGGGGTGGTAAGGTGAAGCCACTCTATGCTGAACATGATACTTCCGTAGCAGGGATTCAAATTGATGCGATATAAATTGCGGTCCCCCATCAGTAACTACTTCCTTAGGTACCCCAAAACGGGTAAAGATTTCACTGTATAGAAAATCAATCACAGCCTGGTCGTTAGCCTTAGCCAGGGCTACAACTTCTACACACTTGGTCATATAATCGGTATAGACCAAAATGTAGGCTTTCTGTCTGGAATGAGGGCTGATAGGGCCAACGAAATCCAGAGCCCATCTATCAAATGGTTCAACTACTGCTTGAGGTTGTAGAGGCATCTAATCTGTTCTATTGGGCTGGCCCATCCTTTAGTAGCTGTCACAGGACTGAACATACCTTTTAGCATCCCTAAAAAGAGTTGGCCAATAGTATCCCATCCTCAGCGCTTTGTGCCCTGTTCTTCTATCTGCAAAGTGTCCCACACAAGGTTCATTGTGACAGGATTTTAGTATATGAAATATTTCATCTTCTCTTACACATCTTCTAATCTCAAGATTAGGTCCTCTGTAGAAGAGATGACCATTTACCCAACAATATCTGGCACTTTGCTGGATGATTTTTCTCTTTTCTCATTTAGACATACGTGGCAGGAGCTTTCCTACAACCAAATAATTAGCGACGTCTGCATACCAAGGGGAATGAGATGAAAGTGTGAATAGATGTTCATCTAGAAAAGAGTCCTCAACAGGAAAACTGTCATCACTGTTAGTGAAACGAGGTAAAAAATCAGCGACAACATTTTCTCTCCCAGGTTTATCTATGATAGTAATATCAAATTCTTGTAATAATAAGAGCCACCTAGTCACTCTGGCATTAGTGACTGGTTTTTTCATCAAATACTTAATGGCAGAGTGGTCGGTGTGCACAAATGTAGGATACCCAGTAATGTAATGTCAAAATTTATTAATAGAGTAAACGATAGCTAAGAATTCTTTTTCAGTGATAGTATAATTAAGTTCAGCAGGGGCTAATTTTTTACTAACATAATAAATTGCATAAGGTACTTAACCATCTTGCTGTCCTAAAACTGCTCCAATGGCAATATCAGAAGCATCTGAAGAAATATGAAAGGGTAGGGTCCAATCAGGTCCTCTTAAGATAGGAGCTGTGGACAGCTTCTCCTTAAGCTTATCAAACACTGTTTGGCATGCTTTACTCCAAACAAACTGCACATCCTTCAGTAACAGAGAAAACAAAGGAGAAGCAAGTTTAGAAAAAATTTCTATAAATCTTCGGTAGTATCCAGCATGCCCCAGGAAACTTTGCACCTCTTTTTGAGTTGCAGGGGTAGGTATATTTTTTATCACCTTAATTTTTGAGGGGTCCACCTGAATTCCATTGACAGAGATGAAATGCCTCAATACTACCCCTTCACTCATCATCATATGGTACTTTTGAGTGCTTAATGAGAGCTGGGTTTGCTCATAGTGAGTTAAAACCTTCTTTAAATTTTTCAATGCTTCCTCAAAATTCCTGCCATAAGGAGTAAAATCGTCCATAAATATTTCCATACTATCATTAACTAACTCAGAAAATATGCCAATTACAACTCTTTGAAATTTTGCTGGTGCATTACATAACCCAAAGGGAAGCACTCTATAGGCAAATGTTCCCCATGGACAAGTGAAGGTAGTTTTATCCTGGTCCTCAGGAGCAATATGAATTTGATTGTACCCACTAAACCCATCCAGGAAGGAGAAGAACTTCTTCCCTGAGAGGGTGTTGAGTACATGGTCAATAAAGGGAAAAGGGAAGTGATCCTTTTGTGTAGCTTTGTTCAGCTCCCTATAGTCAACACAGACTCCCCTTTTACCATTTTTCTTAGGTACGATTACGAGCGGGGAAACCCACTCGCTATCTGAAATAGGATATATAAATCCTACTTCCAAGAGTTTCTGAATTTCTTCCTTCACTATGTCCCTCAGATTTGGGTTCATTCATCGTTGAGGCTGGCACACAGGTCGGGAGTCATTTTTAATATAAATATGATGAGTGCACAGATTAGAGGGAATACACCTCATGTCTGTATACTCCCAGGAGAAGGCCCCCTTGTGTTCTTTCAAGAGACTGATCAGGCCCTTCTATTCATCTAAGGAGAGATTAGGATTGATATTCAAGGTTTTTCCAGACTCTACCTCAATAGGAATACTTTTCCAGTTTTTCAATACTGGGATTATGTGTGTGTCATCGACTAGCATTTCTTCTATGAGATTCTCTTGTTCTTCCTTGCTCAAAGTAATGTTCAGAATTTGATAAACTTTTTTATTGACTGAAGTGGGTTCACTAATGAAATTATTAATAGCACCGTCTTCTGTTTCATTCTTAAAAGTTAAGGCCTTCCCTATAGTTAATAGAAGCTAACGGCACCAAAATGTCGAACACCCGATATGCAAGTATATTACTACCAACATACAGAGTGTACAATATTTATTGTCAACTCGGGAAAGTCTTGTATTTCAAAGGATAAAATGCGCAGTATATGCTTAAACACAAAGTCACTACAATTGAACACTATTATCCTCTATCAACTATGCTCATCCCAAGAGTTTGTGTAATCCCATTTATCTTCTAAGTACTACAATCATAATTACTTTCTGCTATGCATTAAGGAAAGATAACAAGGATTCAAATTACAATTGCAGATGAAAGGAAATCCTATTCACATCCCTGAATGATTAATTCACCTATTCAATCTGATTACTCTAGAAAGCCACAAGCATAAATTGAATATTAATCTAGGAATTCAATTGCAGAAGATTGAGTTCAGCTACTTTAAGAATTTGAAATGCAGGAATAAAATTCAACAGTGATAACAGTAAAGACAAGTTGCAAAGATTCATGGGACAACAAATAAGACTGTAGGATGAACAGAGCTGTGTACAACTACCACACAAATTGCATGAAAGATAATTATCTACTTAGTCGACTGTCACCTTACACACTATAGAGCTCCAAAGAAAGTAACCACACTGTAAATCCACACCCACTACAGCTGCTTGCGAAAGAAATAGAATTAACAGGACATCACATAACAGATGAATTAAAAATTCCTAATTTAACACAACAATCTCTGTGGAAGGCGGGCCCAGCCTTCACACACAGATGCTGGCTGAATAGGTGTGAAGCTCTTAAATAAGAAGTAACTCCTTGTATTAAAAGGTAGAATGATTACACAATCCTCTCACAGCTAATACAGTGAATGAATTATCTATTTAGCAACCCTCTGGTTCGAGACAACTCTCCATATTTATATCATGTAGATTGTAACACCTGATCCTATTCTGGGGCAGCCATGAAGATCTCTAATCTTCAGGCACCCTAAATAACACTAGCTATTACAAACGTGGCATTGTAAAGAAATAGAAAGCACGGGAAAGCTGTTAGCCGGCCCAGGAGTAGCGATATTTTCTGATCAAAACCACACCCGAGTAGCAATGTACTAAGGATCTCCAATTATAGCGCATTCTATTACAGCTGCCTTGTCACAGCTCTGTCTAGGATGTCACATTAGAACCACGTGCCTTGGATGATGATAGGAGGGCTGAGGATCAACTTGAGCAGCGAATATCCCTCCTTGTCGAGACTTGTTCAGCCCAATCTTCGTGCAGTCCACTTATCTCAAAATACCTTTATAAACCATAACATGTTAGAACATTTGAGAGATACATAGCTTCAATTATCACAATCATAAGTATTAATAAGATAAAGCAATGACCAGTCATACCTTGGTAGTTTGAGAAGTAAAGTGGAAATAACATGTCTGATTGGCATGCTGAATGGGGTAGGATAGGGGAATAAAAGGTGATTAAGGATGGTTAAAAGAGGCCATTTCTGGGCTCAACACTAGGTGCAGTACCTAGCTCAAATGCCCCTTATCGAATGAACATAATCGAACTTAATGAATTAAAAGAGTTAATTGATAAAAAGTATATCTGACCAAGTGTGTCTCCCTGGGGGGCACCTGTCATCTTTGTCAAAAAGAAGGACAGAACTATGCGACTTTGCATAGATTACCGTTAGTTAAACAAGATGACCATCAAAAATCTATATCTGTTGCCCTGCATAGATGATCTGTTTGGTCAACTACGTGGAGCCATGATGTTTTCGAAAATAGATTTAAGGTCTGGATATCATCAAGTGAGGATTAAAGATGAAGACATCTTTAAGATAGCTTTTAGAACAAGATATGGTCATTACGAATTTGTCGTAATGCCATACGGGCTTACTAATGCCCTAGCTATCTTCATGTGTTTAATGAACAACATAATGCATAAGTATTTAGAAGAGTTTGTGGTCATTTTTATCGATGACATTCTAATCTATTTGAAAACTGAAGAAGAACATAAAGAACATCTAAAAATTGTTTTGCAAGAGTTGCAAGAACATCAACTCTTCGCAAAGTTTAGTAAGTGTGATTTCTTCAAGGATAAGATTCAGTATTTAGGTCACGTAGTGACCAAGGAAGGAATTTCCGTAGATCCTGAAAAGATAAGGTCAATCGAAGATTGGCTAGTTCCTAAGGATGTGATGGATGTTCGATCTTTCATGGGCATTACCAGTTACTACCGGAGGTTCATTGAAGGTTTTTCGAGGATAGCAAATCCGACAACTTCTTTGCAGAAGAAGGGAAATAAGTTCAACTAGAATAAGAAATGTGAAGAAAGCTTTAAAAAGTTAAAAACTTTATTAACCAGCGCACCTATTTTAAGAATAGCAAATCCTAATAAAGAATTTGTGGTGTGCACTAACGCCTGCAATGATGGCTTAGGCGGTGTTCTGACTCAAGAAGGGCATGTTATTGCCTATGAGTCTAGAAAATTAAAAGTTCATGAAAAGAATTATGCAACATATGATCTGGAATTAGCAACTGTAATACACGCCTTAAAGATGTGGCGACATCACCTAATTGGTAGAAAATTTGTTTTAATGATTGATAATAAAGGATTAAAGTATCTTTTAGATCAGCCTAATAAAAATGCCAGGCAAGCTAGGTGGTTAGCTTTCCTAAGCGAATATGATTTTGAAATCCAACATATAAAAAGTAAAGAAAATAAAGTTGCTGATCCATTAAGTAGGAACGCAAGGTTGAATTTTGCAACAGCAATCAACACCTATGTTTCAGACTTAGGTGAACAACTTAAAGAAGGAATAAAACAAGATGAAATTTACCAGAATTTGCAAGCTAAAGCTAAAGAAAATCTAACAGAAAACTTAATAAAAGGTTACAGTTTAAATGAAAAAAAAAATTACTGTATAAAGATAAACTATATGTACCTAATGTACCTAAAGTCAAGCTGTTAATTCTGGATGAAATTCATAAAACACCATATTTAGGTCATCCAGGTTATCAAAAGACTATAACAATGTTAAGAAAAGAGTATTTATAGCCAAATATGAAAACTGAAGTAGCTGAATATATTGCAAGGTGTTTAGAATGTCAACAGGTAAGAACTGAACATCAACACCCAGCTGGTTTGCTTCAGCCATTACCCATCCCCAGCTGGAAATGGGAGATAATTAGTCTGGATTTTATTACTGGGCTGCTTAGAAATCAAAATCAGAATGATTCTATCATGGTAGTAGTTGATAAGTTAAACAAAGCAGCTCACATTATACCTGTTAAAACTACTTATAAAGCTGCCAACATAGCTGAAATTTTTCTAAAACAGATTTTCTGCTTGCATGGAGTCCCAAAAGTTATAATCTCAGATAGAGATCCTAAGTTTACAGGAAACTTTTGGAAGTATTTGTTTAAAGGGTTAAACACTACATTAAATTTCAGTACTTCTTTCCATCCTCAAACAGATGGACAAACTGAAAGAGTAAACCAGGTACTGGAAGATCTATTAAGAATGTATGTGAAAGATCAACCAGGTAAATGGGAGGATTATTTACATCTGGTAGAATTCGCTTATAATAATAATTATCAGACATCAGCCAGATTTAGTCCTTTTGAAATTTTATATGGACGAAAATGTAATACTCCTATCTCTTGGATTAATCTAGTAGATCAATTAGTATTACGTCCGGAACTGTTAAAAGAGATGGAAGAAATTGTAAAACAAGTGTAGGGAAATCTAAAAGTGGCACAGGATCGGCAGAAAATTCAAGCAGACTTAAAAAGAACTCCAAAGGAGTTTCAGGTAGGTGAACATGTGTTCATCAAGGTAAGGCCCAAAAAGAGCTCTCTGAGATTGGGGAGCTGTGCAAAATTGGCACCTCGTTACTGTGGCCCATTTGAAATTTTGTCTAGGATTGGACAAGTAGCTTATCAATTAGCATTACCACCTAATTTAAGAGTACATAATGTTTTTCACATTTCCATTTTAAAGAAATATGTTCATGATGCTACTCATGTTGTTAACTGGAATGATGTATAGGTGGAACCAGAAGGGGATTTTCTGGTGGAACCGGACTGTATCCTCGAGAGGACGGAGATTACACTTCGGAACCACACCATTGGATAGGTAAAGGTGAAATGGAAGCACCTTAGTCCAGAGGAAGCCACCTGGGAATTGGAAAGTAAAATGCAAGATGCATATCCAATTCTGTTCTAGGGGAATTATGAGGATGAAGAATAAATAACATCAAGGACGATGTTATATTCTAAGGGGGTGTGTATGTCACATGCCCCAATTTTGCAAAATAACATTATCTTATTTGATTTTATTCCAAGACATTATGTTAAATTTTATGTTAAAGTTGTAACTGATGACTCAGCAGAGTCAAGGATGTTGAATGTAATTATGAATATTTTAATTATAAATAAATAAAAAGTGGAGACAACAGCTTGGGAGAGCTGTTAAAAGAGTGTTTATTGGTCAAGTTGGTGGAGGAGACTGGGTGGAGAGCAAATGGACAAGTGGCAGCATCCTCAAACACTTCCAATGTTGCAAGTGGAAACCTCCCTACATTTGGGGTCATGATCCCCCAAGAAAGTGGGATCAGAGCAAGTGGCTCAATTAATGACAACTAACCCAAAAAGACCTAGGCAATCTTAATAAAAAATCCCATTGAAGAGAGTTGAGGCTGCTCATTCCAGGAGAAGAATCATTTAGGTTAATGTGCTTCAAGGAATTCATTGGGAAGGGAAATTGTGGAAAGTGTTTGAGGGGTAAACTATAGGAAGTGATCTAGTACATCTTTTCAGCTGAAAGATCTTACTGCAGTGTGCAGAGTTGGTATTGAGTCATTGGACTAGTACTTTGTTGTTTGCTCCACCCAGTCTCGACCAAGCAGACCAGGAACAAGCTCGCGGGTCCTAAGAAGTCGTTGTTTGAGCACTCTCCAGGAGTTGGTAGGGAGGAACGGCCTCCCAACGCTGTTGTCATCCAGCTTTAAAAATAGGTTTTTCTGTCTTTTATTGTTGTGTTAAAGTTTATTTTCTGAGAATGAATGAATAATGTAATATTTATATGTTATTTAATGAATTGTTAGAATTTATAATATGTTAGTTGTTGAATGATGAAACTGTAATTGAATGAGATAATCCTACCTGTGTTTTTCCCCATCTAGATAAACCAGATCGTACTCTAGCACATGTAGTGTGTTTAAGCTAGATGAAAATATGATAGAAACTTAAATTGAGTAGAGTTATTTTGTATTTCAGAACAATGGAGTAAATTATTTCTGTATATCGACATTTTCTAGAAAGGATACTATTCTGTTTAATTAAGTTATGGTTTAAAAACCAGACTAATGTATTAGGAATGCTAGCAAAGAAGTATACATAATACTTTTCAAAACAACAAGTTTATTTCTTTAATGTGTTGATTATTGTAAATAGGTTATTTATCTTATTTAGAACTATATTTTTGCAAAATGAAACTACTAACCTTTCACATAGGAAAAAGATTCAACTTAGACAAATACTCATTTATTCCTGTGAAGAAAGAATCAAGTCACTTTATAGAGTTACTTTACTGTATTTACTGCTTAACTATTTCTACAAATGATTCATATTTTAAGTAGGATAATTTTGGTATAGTATTATTATAAATAAATTATCTATAGCAATTATAATAGTGTAACAATGAGATATTAACAAAATCATATCTATGTACTTATAAAATAGACTAAGTGCAAGGTTAAATAATATTTAATAAATACTATTTATTTATGAACAAATTTATTCAAATGAACTAAACAAAAACTAATTATAAAAGAATGTACAGGGTCGAAACCCTCATAATATAAAACAGTATAAATTATAGTATTAACATTTAACATTATAATTTATAGCATAAACACTGTAATTTAAAAGTAATAAAAATATAATCAAATAAGCATTAATCCAAAGAGTTGGATTATTTAGTTTTCTAAAAACATCAACTATAAAACATTATTACAGTCTTATAAGGACAGAGAAGAAAATAACAATGAAAGTATAACCACTCATACCTGTAACAAACAATTATTTAACATGTATTATTAAATTAACTTACAGAATAATTTAAGAAAGTATTTATACATAGGTTACTAACAAAATTTAACCTTGCTCGAATAACCGAGCTTATTAACAATTATTGTGATAAAAAGAAATAGCAGAACAGACAATAGTAACATTTTTTTTTAAATGGAAGATAATTTAAAACAGTAAAAATATCTTTACACAATTGAATTAGGGTGAAACCCTAATGCACCAAAATTACTTTTAGAGCATCAAAATAACTGAGTCCGAGCTCAGGAAAGACAAATCTCTTTACTTCAAGTTTAAAAAGAGAATGGCTTGACATGCCGTAAAATACTTCTTCACATAACTGTACACAAAGCTAGTAAAAATAAAATTTACAAGTCACTGCGTAAGCCGAAAAACCCTACTAACAGCAAGGGTTTCGTAAAACTAAACAAGCTAACCAAGAAACAGTAGACCACAAGGGTTATTTGCAGGCTACGACATCCAACCGAAAATGTTCCATAAAGAAACAAACAAGTTTGGGTTGCCATGGATCGACCAGGGCTTACCGTAACCAAGAAGCTGACCCAATTCATTGCAGCAGCAGCAAGGAGAATTGTCATTCGTCACCTGTAAACAAGAAACCACAACGTTACTATTCTTGCATTATAATAAAAGCTTAGTGAAATGTAAGTTTAAAAACTGTTAAGGGAGTTATTTCTCACCTGGGAATAGGGGTAATGTAGCCACCAACGAACAAGAGCGCCACCACCAGCAAGACGAGAAAAAAACCCTTCATCTCTATTGTGACAGAGATGGATTTCATGAATACAAACAACTGCTACTAGCAGCAAGGAGAAGGGAGCAACGACCGAGTAAGAAGCGGACAATAGAGCTCAAACTGTCACAAATCGATGCATAAGAACACTCTCTCACAAACCCTATGACAGATTAGGCCGTAAGTTAAGCCACAGTCTTTAACAAATCACTGCCAAGATAACTCACAGCCCTATAAAATTTCCCAACGAGCAAGCCATGGAGGAATGAACCCAAGGAAAACTACTCATGTTCCTAACTGTATGCAAAGTGTCACGACTCTCCTCAAAACACTACAGGAAGAGCTCACGGTGCAGGCAAGGCTTCGAAGACGATGAAGATGGATAGAATGTGGCAAAACATGACATAGAGTTGTTATCATTTCACAGTAGGGTAAACATGGTGGCTATGGAGGAATTGCAGAGCAGCCCGAAGGCCAAGATACACGGGGAAGAATGACAAGAGTAGGGTTCGTAAACCCTTATATTTTCCCAACACTTGGCCAAGGAAGAACCATGTGGACACACAAATAAATCTACCATGCAGTGGGTATTTCGTATAGTTCCTGCATGCAAATCAATTTCCAATTATTTCAAACTTAATATAAACGCAATCATATAGTGTGGAAATCATTTTGTAAAGGTTCCACATTATATTGGAGTCAACCAACGTTGCATGATATATACTATGAACACATAATATTTAAACTATCTAATCAATTACCAAGGTTATGGTATAGTCGTGGTATAGTTTGGGACGAGGTCGAATTCAATACTTGTTTTATACACAACCATACCCTTAGTATCGACGTTGGAGTGGTCTTACGCCACCTCCTCTCTCCTTTGCAATTTATAAAATGAACTTTATATTTCAACGTTATTTTATATCGAGCTATCGATTGACCATGAAATCATTGAACCTAATGAACCATATTAATGCCAAAGTATTTGCATGTTGATACATACCCAAAGTAAGTTATAGTTATACTTGCCCAAATTATTTAAGTTTAGAACCTTAGTTCTTCACTAATTAATTATCCATTTAGTCATTGCATAAATAGTATTGTTATAAACTTCGATAAGCCTTGAGCTATCGAAGCTAGGTTAATAAGTAATTATTATGATACTTAGAAGATGCAAAGAAAAAGGTTATTTCCTTTCTTAGCCAAACTTTGATAGTAAAATATTTCTAACAAACTATGCATAGCTAATCATATTGTCACCAACATTTATGTTGTGACTTGATAATGTTTTAGGACATAGTTTTAATTGGGATGATGAGCTTTAATAAATCTTATCTTTTTATAACCATAATTACTGGTAAACTTGAATACATTATAAACTAGATAATCTGTGTAGGTATCGTTGAATATCATAGAAATTATAGATCAATGGATGGAAATTACTCGGATTATGGCTATGAATCCTGTACATAGTTCAGATCAACAAAGTTTAATAACTTTTGGCTATTTATCATCCATGACAAGTACTTTTAGCTTCCCTATGTTTTTGGATTAGTAACATAATCTTTTAGAGCTGTCTAGTGCTTGCATTAGTTAATAAATCAATCTCTTTCTTGAAGAATGGACATTAGATAAGTAATGTGGTCAGAGGCTTAATCCAAAAGAAGTATTATAAAATAAAATAAGAAAACTAGAGTGAAACCATCTTACTAAACTCTAAGTCCTTAGGACTTGGTACTTCACTGTAATGTTTAGAATCTTATAGACAACAATCTTCATTACAGAATATGAATAACCAGCAGTCACTTATACCAATATTATAAGTCGATAATGTTTTTTTTAGTTAGAACAATCATTACAGCATTACAGGTTATGCACTCTAGGTGGAATTAACTTACGACAAAAATCACAAGTTGTGAACTAGGGAAAATAATAACTGTCACTATTTACATTCAAGAAGGAAACTCTTCTATACATATATCGTTGACAAAAATAATTGGAAGAAACAAACTACTTGTTTTACCTCATGGAAGCAGATGGATTTGTAACAGCTTATTTACCGAGCTATTTATTTTGCAAATAGAAATATATCTGAATGGTTTATGGAATTAATAGGCTTTACTCAAGCATTCTTACTTGTAAACCTGTAAGGACAAATAAGCTTTCTACGTTAGCTTAAAAGCTAAGTAAGCCCCAGAATCCAAGACAGTTCCACCTACCTGTCGCAAATTAAAACTCATCAGCAAATTGAAAGAGAAACTATTATACAAGTTGAACCTAACCTTGTATTAAAAAGTAGAATGCTAAGTACTTAATTCAGATTATGTATTAACTAATCTATTAACCAATTTATTTATAGATAACTGTTAGCTGTTAGCAAACCGCATTCTCAATATTTTATGTATTTTCAAAATTTTAAAATTTTCTGAAAATTTGGGGTTTTGACAGGTTTGAAGTGTATATTTGTGTAGAGAATCACCGTGTTGACATGTACAACAAGTGTGGTAGCATACAAGCTACACATAATGTCTTTGGAAATATATCTAATCTAGTTGTAGTATCCTAGACTTTAATTATTACAAGATATGCATAGCATGCCCTTGATAAGAATGCATTTCAACTCTTTGAGAAAATGCTACATGCAAGAATGAAGGAAAAATTAGTCACCTTTGTGGGTGTTCTAGTTCCATGTAGCTACATGATATTGATGGAAAAAGGTCACCACTAGTTTGAGTCCATGATATAATATCATGATATTATACCAAGAATGGAACATTATGTTTACATGATTGACATTATTACCCATGTCAGGCAACTAAGTGAGGTAGATACATTTAGTAACTAAATTCGAGATGAAAATAATGAGATCAAACATTGATATAAAACAACAAGTTGAAGATATTTAGATCCAAAACAACTTTTGTGACAAATAGATTGAATTAAGGTGCCATAAAATGTTGAATCAAATGAAACTTACATGGAAATTTATAGGATAATGAATAGATTGTAGATCAATTATAGAATCTCAAGTTGATAGAAAAACATAATAATTTGTTAAAAATGAATATGGATTAATGTTGAAATACCACATGCATTTGAAGCTTAAGAAAAGCAAATGAGAAAAATTGGTTCCTAATTATATTATCTTCACAAATTACAAACTCTCTATATGGGTTAATATTATCATAATTATGGGGATTCTTATATAAGTTTAAAAACTATGATATTTCCTATCTAACTTCTTAATAACATTTCTTCTTGATAACTATTACAAAAAAACATTTATTCTTCATATCTTATCACAATCTACTTGTAAAGATATTGTGACAGTTTTCTCATTTCTTTCCAGTTTGTTTAGAAACTACATGTGTGTGGTGGCTATTTTTTTCTAATATCACAAATAGTGAAATATTGGTTATATAAAATAGATATTTGTAACATATGGTATGTATTAAATTGTCTTGCAAAAGTGTTCAAATTCTTTTCATATTATACATTTCCTTTTCATTTACATTTCCTTGTTTTACATACCACGTGTACACACACATTTCACACATTAAATTAAACATAGCTTGGTTCATGACCCCAAGTGGATCCTTGTAAAATAAACCCTAATCTAAACACATTAAATTCCCTCACTTGAGGGCCAAAATATTTTTTAATCTAGGTTAGGACTCTAGGGATAAATCCAAAAAATCCCTCCCTAGTCAATATACATTTGAGAGATAGTGGTTGACCATTTAGGGAACCAAAATAATCTAGTATTGTTTGAATGGACACCACAAATTTATTGGTAGGACCATTCTTTTAGGGTGGTATGTGGTGATACTAGAACCATAGGGATGAATAGGGAACCTTCCCTTTCAGATCTTGAAGATCATCCATACCATTAAATTTGCGATGAAGTTGTAGGACACCTGTTGAATGCATCTAAGAATGAGGTAGCCTAGTGACCATTATATTAGGAATATTACCTAGAGGTGGCTCCTGTAGGTGGGAGGGAACATGGAGAAGATAGTTTTGAGTCAATAGGAGTTTCCCTCGATGACTTTTTCAATAATTGTTCCATTCGATCTTCACTCATTGGATTGGTAGGATTGATGCCCCTATTTGAGTTTCGTATTTGGAAGACCCTTGTTCATTTTTCTACTTCTTTTTTGGTAGTGGACTTGGGACCTTATTGTTTGGAAAATATTTGAGAATGGTTCTTTTTATTACAATTGATTGGTGTATTTATCCTTGTAGGGATAATGTGCCTTTTTATAGGGTGTTGTTGGCATTTTTCACTCTTTTTTTATAGTAGATCACATGATGCACCCATGTTGCACTTGTTATTTGCTTTAACAACATTTCTAAATTCTATATTCAAGAAGAGAGATGTTGATCTTTGTTGTAATATATGGGATTACATAAGGTTGCAAGTAGTGCATTATAAATATATAATGATATATTAGAACATGAATACATAAGGAGATCGAAGAATAAGTAAGAGTAATGGTTGCACCAGCAACAAGTCTTATATTATATCAAGAAGCCATATTGTACATTGGGGGATAATCATATCTATAAAATATTGGCTCAAAAACCTATATATATTAATTAGACAATCAGTTATGCAGTATTTAACCTAGCCAACTTGACTAGACCGGGAACTAGGTGGTCAGTTGTGAGGACATAGTCGACTAGGATCCTCTGATAAGCTTGATGTTGGGTCCTAGGCTACTTTGATACTTGGATACATGGAGACGCATAAATATAATATAGGGTACTTGGTGAGGAATTTTATAATGTTTCAACATGATGAATAAACCTTGGCCCACACCCAAGTCTTGGAGAATATTAAGGATAAAATGCCACTCAACCCACTCACATGAATTTCTAAATTTGATCATGAAGAGAGTGGTTGAGCTTGATATTTCGGCCCATTTCATTCCCTTCCATATTGGTATTAGATTATGCAAAATGAAGTACCCATAGAAACCTAATTCGTTTTCAGTATATTTGGTCACAAAGTATACAAATAATTCTCTACACATGGCTATGTTTATAGCCAGGAGATATCTCCATGCTACTTGATGACACTTAAATTAAATCCTAGGTGAAATCCAATGTCATGAGTGCACCATAATTGACAGTTTGTTAGTTCAAGTTCTGATTATCATATTGCGGTGGGTTTCAACTTTATTCCTAAATCCATTCAAGCATAATTAATGAATCTATTCCCGATGCATAAAAACCAGTTGGAAAGGATTAACTATGTACCATAACCTACAACAAGTTTGAAAGAAAGGTGGACATGACCATAATTTCCTCATGCTCTACTGCATGAGGTTTCAAAAAGTTACCATGTGATGTAGATGCTTATCAATTTCTTTAGCACACTTAGGCAACAACATCAATGCATCATTTATATACATTGTTTTATCAAAGACTTGTCAACATTAATTGCAACTTTTTCTATCTGAATCATATGATTGCAACGTGACTATTGTTGTTTGATGTTAATTACAGGCAAAATCAAATATATATCTATCAGATATCTTTTTATATAGTGATTGTTGTTCTACAAATAAAGGAGAAGGAGAAATATCAATTAGTATGCCAATATCAAATAGAGGTAGTAATGTTAGAAGAAAATTTAAAAAACATATGGGTTTCTTTCTCATGGAAGGAGTTCCATGTTATTATGACAATGAGACTATTGGAAACAAGGAAGTTCCATTAAGATACAAACACTATTTAAAGAATTCAAAACCAAACCCACTTTTTGAAATGAACATTGATTTTTGTAATGAAGGAATAACATATCAAATTGACTCATAACATATAGGTTACATGGTTTTGGGCTCTTTACAGTGGATGGTTTGAACGTTACATACAACTATGAAGTGGAATTAATGGATTCTATTGACCCAACATAAGATTAATTATATTGGTGTTGGATAACAATATATCTAACATGTGTAGATACAAAATTTGTGCAAATTATTATGAAATGAAAGAAAATGATCAAGATAAAGAATATTCCATTTATATCGATGGAAGATCCAGAGCTACATGAAATGTTGTAGGGTTTATAAACAGTTCATGCCCTAGAAGCACAAACAACTATCCAATTGTATGTTTGAGGAGCGTGATGGAAACAGAGTTGTGGTTACTGCAATAAAATCAATAGTTGTGGGAAAGGAATTGTTGATCAATTATAATTTGAATAGGATCTAGGATTTAGGTAACTATGGTTTAACAATCATATCCATTGTTTGCTAAATAAAATTATATTGTATATTCATTATTTGTCATGATATGTAGTTTATGTCATAATGTGTTAAAGGGAATTAAGAACTTCTATCCTTGTTTAGATATATAGTTAACAAACCATTGTTTATATTATACGTTGATCATGGGAAAGGCACCAATCATGGGCAGGTGAAACAATATATGCCCATTTATATGTTCATTATTATGCATATTATTCATTATTATCGTAGTCCAATGATTATTGTTCGGTGTAGTTTATTGAACTTATTTTTTATGATTCTTTATAGGCTCTCGTGTCATCACCTCATATTTATCAAGACAACATAGAAATGTATAGAGATCCCAACCCTCTTGTTGTTATTAAAAAAATGTTGAAAATTTTCTGAAGAACTTGAGGAATTGATGGGCATCGAAGATACTCTAGAGAGTGAAGCAAGAAGTCAATTCTTGATGGAAAAATCAAGAATTACAATGTATGTATTTTTAAAAGTGTATTACATTAATTAATTTTATGATTATGACATTTTCTTTGAATGAATCTAAGATCGTGACATAGAATTGTATTTTTACAAGCATTTTTGAGGGAGGAAGAACTTGATGTTGGGATTAGAAGACATGCATCTATGACTAGATCCTTTGCTCCTGTTGCACCTCCTACTGATGCCTTAACTCTTGGTATCACATTTTCCCATGATTGCACACCTAGTGTTGGTGTGTGGAAGTCAATGACCCCATCTATACGTACCAAACAAAGTTCTACTAATCCATGCCTAATTTATCAGATGTTGATACAAGTCCGAAGACACCAGGATTAGTCATCAATAACACTGGGAAATTACCAATTACTTTACATATGGACCATGAACTAACGTCGGTGAAGGGATTAAAAATACATTGTAAATATGTCTAATTCATGGGTTTAGTTTGATTTTATAAAATGATTAATGTTGTTATATTGATTCTATATATCTTATCGTAATATTTTATTGCAATTTAGGAAATAACCGATTCTACCAAAAATTAAAAGAAAATTAATTTCCTATATTTGCACCAATAATTAGAACACATTATAAATACTAGAGCAACAACTTGAAGAAGGAATTGATGAAACACATGACCAATTTTTTGGTCTTGTATTCAACCAGAAGTTGGTTCAAACCATGGTAGGAAAGTACCTGAAATCAGTATGTGACAATTACCACACTAATATCAGTCGATACCATAATTATGAGCGTCCTAGACTAATTCCTCTATGGGAGTGGGCTACAATAGTAGAGGATTCCAAGGAGAGGAAGATGAGGAAAGAGGAATCTTTGCATCCAAGTGCAAGAGAAACACCAAGATAAATAAAATAGTGTAACAAACAATGAAATTATATATTTTATATTTCATTTACCATAATATTTGAATTGTAAAAACATTTACCTCACCATTTACATAGGCTCAAATACATCACAAAGGTTACACAAGCCAAAATCAAGAAGATTGACCAACCCAAACTTGGCCCAAGGGGATATGTTAAAGTGAAGGGAGATATGTAAGTATTAATATTTAAAAATTGACTTTAAATTGAATTTTCAACTATGATTGAAAGGATTTCCTTACTAAAATGTGTTATGTTATAGTATGTTGTTCACAGAATTTGGCATCACCATGGTTGGTGATCTCAAAGTTTCCTTCATTGAAGGTTATAAAGCACTGGTTGAAATGAAAAATGCCAATGTAGATAACACTTCTATTGTTAACAAGGAGGTAAATAAATTCAATGGAATCATAATACTTAATTATAAAGTACAAGTCAAGATTGTGTGGTTTTACACCAACTACTAATGTTATTGCAGGAAGTACAAGAATATTTAGGTATCCCTCAAGAGCCAGTTTTAGAGACCGATGGTATTGATCAATTAGAGGTTAACATTGCTTCACCTATAGGTACCATGAACAAGTTGATTAGAATTAATAGTTTTTGGGTATGTGTATAGTATAAAAGAGGTTATTTATAAATGGTTTTCTTTAACTGGATGGTGTCAAACCTATTACTACTCCGCCTACACAAAGACATATATTGTGGTATAATATCGATCCACTACCAGAATAAATAGGCCATGGAGAGAATAAGAAAGAAGATGTTGGTGTCAAAATTGGGGAATTTTTTAAAAAGAAAAAAACCTAGAAGGAAGTAGGGTAGTAGAGATTGGCCACTATGCATGGAAGGGAAAATTTGTTGTATACAATAATATATTATATGTATTTTTGTGAGAGGAACTACATTCATATTGCCTAAAATTGATTTAATTGAATGTTGATCTTTATATTTATGTAACTTTATTTTACATTTATAGTTTTTGGCCATCATGTTTTATATGCTTTAATGTTTTATTCACTCTATTTTATAAATTTATCTACAATTATTAAAAGTGATTCGTTAGCATTCAAACATTCTAAATAAACTATTTGATTGTAATATTAACATTTAGTAGGTATTTTCTATAAAATTTTAATGCACATTGATTTGATCATGATAAAGAATGAATCATTGGATCCAAGATTTTCTTAAGTATGAGAAAAATAATTTTGTAATCAGCCTTTATGTTCATTTTTTTTATTCGTTCATGTTGATGATACAAACTGTGTTGTGTGTAGGTCTCTCAGAGCAATAAAATTTGCATTGACAATGAGAACATATGGTCACACACATTGTTCTTAATTGCTCAAATAAATACAATTTTTCTAACAATTCCCACATTCTAGTTATGTATGAGCAAATAATTTGTTTGTAAGTAAGATAGAATTGCCTTTGATTAATTGTAGTTTACAAAATGGTACAGTTGTTAGCTCAAGAGGAACCTCTATGGAGTGGAAAAAAATCTTGTCTTGAGATTTGAATTAGATTTTTATCCATGGTCCCAAACCTAAATCCAAAGAATGGGCATGCTCATAAGCCAAAACAAGGCAATAATAAAACAAAGTCTAAGACGAGTATGTCTCTAATCTAAGCTATACTTCTACAAACTAAATACATAACTAGAAAATATTATCAAAGTGATAAGTATTAGCAACATGAATCCCATATGGACAGAGTAGTTCTTCCACAACCAATTCCAAAACATCAGGTAGCATGACATAATAGAATGGTCAAGTAGGGAACCTTGGTAGCCTCATCATTCAAATCCACAATTATCTAGCGAGAAGCTAGAATGTTTCTTCGAGCCACACCATGAACTCAAAATTATAATCCCTATCTGTGAGCCATGATGTCAAATTGGAGTGCAATAGGTCGACATCGACCTAGGTTTTCTTCAGGAGCACCAACTCGTCCTTGAGGTATACAATAATCATATCTCTTTCTGAAATCATGGATCCCATTAAATATTTCATGGACCAACATAGATGCAAGAAGTAGTGATATAGGTCCATTCGATACCTGGTGTCCCTAGGGTCCATGACCCACTTAACCAACCTCTTGGAATCCTCATAGAACTGCAATTCCTCGTACTGGGTCTGAATTATATGTTCTACAAATGTTATTTATGTTAGAAAAATAGGATCGCAAAGCAATAATAATAAACAAGATGCAAATATTGAAACACATTACAAGAGATACACAAATATAACATGGTTCACCCAAGATGGGTTATGTCCATAAAGAAATTACCAGTGCTTTATTATTATATCATCCAACAAAATGAAGGGATACAAACTATAGCTACCCCGTTGCACTTCCTCTTCACTCTCTCACAGTCTCTCTCACATCATCACAAATATTATTTTTACAATGCTAGAATACAATACAATACATATCCATATTATAATGCTTTCCTTTTATAGGAGAATTACCATGGGAAAATACCATGGCTCACCCAGTACCACGGTCCTGAAAAATGTTGGCCAACAAACATCCCAAAAATTTCTTTTAGGGGCGCTTCCCCGAAACCCTCGCCGGTGCCTGTTGTCTCCTAGACCCCCCAGTCAAGGGGGATGGTCCCCCCGAGACCCATGCAGGGGGGACGATGTCCCCCTGCACCCCCCTACTAGGACAAGTGTATAGTAAAACTGGGGTACACACACGAATGAACAATAACATCTATAAATCTGGAAGGCCAGGCTCCACAACCAACAAATTTGTCCTTGACATTAGTAGGGTTTTGTTGTTAATAATGCATTGAAGCATCTATTTCTCTTTTGATCTCCCTCGTTGGCTTAGGGTCATCCATGGGGGATCTTCCCTTACTAATAGATCCCCTACCCAAGAATTCTCTGATAAACACATTGATTATTCCTCTCTCTATGTTTTTAACTATTTCTTTCCATTGAGCAGAGTAAAGCACAACACGTTCAGATTGAATGGTTCTGAGAAGGGTCTATTAGCTTTGAAGATATCCCACCTCCTTGAACCCGATGGATGCAACCTTATTTTTCCATAATTGCTTCCAACTTTATGTCTCACGATGATCAAGTTGGCTGTGTACCAGGAATAGACCCATGACTTTCTTCTGACATGCTATCCTCAAGACTAAGCTCACCACCCTCCACATCATTTTCCTTCACATGGATATCAAATACTTGCATGATGGGAGTTATTACAATCTACAACTTTGGCCTCATGGGTACCATTTTTCCTCATGGCATGGAGGATGCCACCTTTGGTCATGCACACCCTTTATGGGGGTATGAGAAAATCATTTTGTAATAATATTTTCTATTTACTATATTTGAAATTAATAACTTGATTATTTGAAGATGTATCATATTTTATTTTTTTATTCTTAGGGTGCACAAGAGTTTAAATGAGTGTCATGTTTTATGTTGTTGTGTTTCTTTCAAGTATGCTTCAGTACATAGATTGGGTATGGGTAATTGAGAGTGATGTGAGGTGGTGAGGGGGTTTAGGATCATCCCATAATTTATTTAGCACAATTTTATTTGGTGACAACCTAGAATGTTGCAGGGTATTGATCTTAGAATATTTTGTAAATAGACAACAAAATACAAGATTATAACATTCTTGAATCCATACAAAGAAGAAGAATATTAGAAAATAATTAGTAACTCTGGGCTAATAAAAGCAACAAGAGAATAAGATCCTCTAGATTTGGAGGAGTCTTGAAATATTTTAGCACAATTTTATTTTGTGACAACCTAGAATGTTGAAGGGTATTGATCTTGGAAGATTTTGAAAATAGACAACAAACTACAATATTATAACATTCTTGACTCCATACAAAGAAAACATAATATTACAAAATAAATAGTAACTTAAGGCCAATAAAAGGAACAAGAGAATCACTACATCGATAAGATCTACTATGTGAAATACAACATAAATCCATATATTTATAATAAAGTGGGAAAAAATGAACATTTAATGATGCAACATCGGGTTGCTCAAACTACTGCAGCATTGGGTTTCTCTTAGAGTCCACAACAAATCCTCGTAAGACAAACCACACAATGCAATTCTACTAGTATCATTCCTAAAATAAATAAACAACAAATTAAAACAATACCACAAATAACTCAACTTACAAATCAATAATAGAACCTTAGAATGTTTGTTTCTATTGTTGTTCATTTCCAAAGTACATAATTCATTACATCCACAGTGCCCCACCTCAGCTTTTGTTTCAATCCACTATTGCATTGCCAAACTCGTGAGGACCAATTCTACTCTCTAACCACACAATCACATGATTGAACTTGGAACTTTGCAACCATTATGGAGAGCATCTATATCTCCATACATACATTACAAATAACTTAGAAATTTAACACAAAGGTAAAAGGCCCTATTCCAAACACACAAGAGGTAAAAAGAGCCTCAAATCAAAACAAGCAACTCCCCTTGCTCATTCACGGGTGTCTAATTTTATACATCAAATATGGAAGGTGGAAGGATGAATTAGTCCAAGTCTAGGAAATTAATCATTTCAATTCATTCCATGTATCAATTTCCTTTGATATGTCCTGCATCCGTTTCTTATAACTGTCATGTGGGGTGCTTCAATTTCTTTGTGCAACCACTACATTTGGAAACCCAATATCATATCTTTGAATGACATCGACTAATCCATTTATTCATTTTATTTCATGTTGAATGGTCCATGTATTGGTCAACACAAGTGACCTCCAATACTAACAACCATAGAATAATTAAATTCAATAATAAATCTAAAATATGCTTCCATAACAAGAACTAGGATCTGATGCAACATGTAGCAAATTCTGTAATAACCTCTAACAAATTCTACAACAACTTGTAACAACTTTTGCAACAACGTGTAGTAGATTTTGTAGAAATTGTAGAAACTTTTGCAACAACTTGTATCAGCTTCTGTAACAACCTATAACATCTTCATAACATCTAACTACTCAAAATAAAATGGGTGTGTAGGATATGTCTCTTCACTAGGGATTCTCCTACATCAAAATCCCCTAGTTGAAAGTTGTGAGCATCTCCCTCACCTGATCATTGATAAATAAACAACCGCTGAAAAAAAAAATTATCTCTCCACTTATTACTCCTCTACAACAGTTCACACCACTCATCTTTACCTCTTCTCTACTTTACAATCCTCTTCCTCCTCTTCAAAATATGCATTGCTTCAATTTTCCACTGTATATAATTTTTCAAATATTTTCTCAGATCTAACACCTTTGCCTGCAATTTTCATCTATATAACCCTCTTCTATTCCACCACTTGATTCAACGCATCTACCTTTGGAAACTATTTCAAATTTCTCCTAAAGGTTTCCACTACCTCAAATATTCTCCTCCCAATGGTACTTTTTGCAACCCAATTATGCTTACTTGCTCCCCGTTCTACTGCTTTTTCACTATCACTACATTCTCCACCAATGCTTTATATTGCTCAAGCATCACATCATTTCCCTTCACTAAAACAACTCCTATGTTACAATCATCCTCAATTTGTTTCATCCTTTCCACCACTATAACCTCTACTTCTTACAAACTCACTATTGTAAGACCTCCGATTTCCATCACTCCACTTACAACTACAACATTGTCTTCTACCTCAACACCACAATTTGCTAGGTCTTGAGTTTGCTTCCCAAACTTCTTTACCCCAATCTCTTAATTTCAATCTTATGTTGCACTCTCTTTTGGCATGATATCCACAACATGCATTTCATGCACACTTCCTTCATTGGTTTCCTCACCCACATGTACCCCACTAGAAAAATAAACACTCTATGCAACCATCTTCAGGAAAAATTCATTCTCCTTCTCCTATCATAACCTTTCATCATGCATTCTCTTCATATGATCCTCCTCAATTCTGAAGTCTAAGTGATAATCCTCCTCTAGTGGCCACTCCTCTACACATAAATTCCTCTTTCTAGACATTTCAACCCATCCACAAACTACATGATATTTTCCTCATTATCTTGTAGAAAACCAACTCTCATGGTCATTCTAAAAAACTCCTCAAAATAAATTTCTACACATTTTATCATTGTTCTTAAACTTCTCTAACCTTCTACGTATCCTCAAAGTATACTCAAAATTAACGTACTTACCTATGAGCTTAATGACCATCTTCTCCCAATTCTGGATTTTGTATTTACCTCTTTTTCTTCTGTCCATCTTCAACTTAAACTAGTGCCACCATTGATATGCATAGATCCTCAATTATCGACATGAAATCTTCACTTGTTGAGATTCTTCAACTTCATGGAAATCTAAATAATTCTCCATGCCTTTAATCCACTCCATCATACTTTTTGGGTATGCTTTTCCACAAAACTATGCCATCTCTATCTTCATTGAGTGTTGTAGCACATCCTCCTCTTCATACTCATCATTCTTCTAGATCACTTTAGCTATGAACCATCCCCTCCATTGAGCCAATTTAAATGAATCCACTCTCCTCATCATTTGTTTCATAATCTTTGCAACATCTTCCACTACCACTAAACCAACATTACCACTTATATTTATTCTTCTCACCACAAGAATCCCTCTTCCTATCATGCTGCAATTTTCCATGTAGCTTGCACTCTCCCACACTACAACTTCAAAAAAAATCCCTCTTTGTTCTTCTTCTACAAGTCTATTGTAGCATCTATGCAACCTCCACTTGTAGAATTTTTATTTTAACATCATATCCTCCACAACCTCTACCCAAGACCATTCGAGATTGGAGTTGTATCTCACCTTACAACTCCTAAAAAATTTGACTACTAGAGGCACTATGCATTGGTCACTCACTTAGATAACACTACCCAACAAACCACCCTTTCTGGATTCATTTTCATTTTCCCTCTATCTCACCACATTCCACCTCTCCTCATGGAGATAGTTTTACCCAACTGCCACTCTTCTATTGGAATCGTTCCAAGCCTCAGGTTCTATGTGCTCTTCATTTGTAGGTTCTTCATACTCTAATACCACTTGATGCAAAATCAAGATGCTTCCACTGGTGCAACACTGACATTCTCTCAAAGTCCACAATAGAATCCTCATAAACAAAACCACACAATGTAACTCGATTCACAACATTAATAAAAAATAAAAAATAAAATACCACAAATAACTCATCTCAAGATAACAACAAATCAAGACAATGCCACAAATAACTCAACTCAAGAATTAATATTAATACAAAACCTTAGAGTTTATTGTTATTTTTGTTCATTTCCAATTACAGAAATCACTACATTCACAGTGCCCCACCTCAACTTCTATTTCCAAATCCACTATTACATTGGCAAACTCACGAGGGCCAATGCTACTCACTAACAAAAAAATCACAGGATTCAACCTAGACCTCTGCAACCACTATGTCCAATGCCTTTATCTCCATACATATATTACAAATAACTTAGAGAATGACATAGAGGAAACATGCCCTTTTTAGGAAAAATATATGTGTTAATAATTCACCTAAGCATATAATTGTCAAACTAGGGATTCGTAAACTTGAGGTACATGCACATGAAATGCAAGACCAAAGCATTAATGTGTAGGTAGGTTAAATCTATTCTATGATAGGTAATGGAAGCTAATGGACTATGAGTTCCTAAATCCTAGAAATATTTTTATTCAATATTGAAAGAGAGAGATCCTATACTAGTGGCAATTTACAAACTGCTAAATCAAACTCTATTATAGGAAGAATACTAACACTATGAAAGAGGAAATTAAATATTCACCAAAGAAATCTAGTTGTGTTTGAAAGATAAAGAGAATTAAAAGAGGTACATCAAAGAACTACTTTAACTCTTAATAAATAAAGGAGACTAAGAAGTGTCAAATTAACAAGTTCTATCCTTATTACAATAACCTACCTAAGGGTAAATTATGCAAATGTTATTACAAAGCTAAGTATATAAAAAATAACTCAAATGCAGAGACAAATGACCAAAACAAAAGATAAGTATTGAAATTGAAATGATTACTCAATCTATTTTATCAAAATTAAACCTAAAATATTTGTGATGATTAACCTAAGAAAATATAACATGCTACTTTAACTCCTACCTTTACTAAACCTAAAAACATAGTAGATAAAATAGAGTGCAGAAAATGACAAGACTAACACTAATCTAGAGATCCACTAAATTGGTACTATGTGTAGAGGTAAGCCTAACACAGAACAATGAAAAAAAAAAGAAAAAAGAATAATAGCGCGGAACCAAAACAATACAGGGAAAATGATGAAAAACAGGGTTAGTGTATCTATGAAGACTTCCAGTTCAATTTATAATGCAATCCCTTTTTATTTCCCCATGTTTATATTACATAGATAAACATAACTATTAGAAATGTGGACAAGAATAGAAAGATAGTGCAAAAACAAAATAATGATCTACATGAATGCTCATAATAAAAATTTGATTGATGTAGACAATTAATTGCAAGTTGAAATGAAATATAAGAAACAGTCAACTACTCTTATAAACATAGATTTATAATACATATAAGCAGCGTGAAAATAAGCATACATAAAATCAAATTCATATAATGAACATAAAGGGATATATGGATATACTATGAACATTTAACTAAATCAAACATATAGTAAAACTTTTCTAGAGCAGTGGGCCCTCTTGCTTGGTAAGGTTGTTATAAACTATCTGACAATGACTGAAAGGAAAGACAACACTTCCATAAATTAATCTTCCATTATCAACAAATGTAAAACTACAGTGGCATCAGAAGTCACAACTAATTTTGACAGAATAATATTACTATCTCCCTAGTTGAATTTGAGATAGGATCTTTTGCATATATTTATACAAAATAAGTGTCTAAAAATAGCAAGGAGAAATTCAAAAACTCCTGTGGGCCACTACCAAACCATCCATAAGACTAGAACTGTTCTGACATTTCATTAAATTTTGTTGGGTGTTCACTCGAAACATTGGAATTAAATAACCCATCGTAGCTCTCAATTCATTACGAATTTTCAAAAACCACTTTCATGAGAGCTAAATCAACATATTCGGGAAGTGGGGTTTCAACCATTTCTCTTAATTCCTCACTATTTGGTCGAAAAAAAAACCCGAAGTTTGGCCTCCTATGAACTTATGGGAATTTGGACCATCCATTAAGTTCAATAGTGATGACTTGAAATAAAGAGTGCAACGGCCTAGGAGTTGGTGTGCGACGTTGATGAGTTCATTATGCAACATTGAAGCCTTTTTCAACACACAAGAGTAAAGCACATAGACCTCGGACTTCAGCTGATGCAAATATTGGTACTAAGAATGGTATTGAAAGTTCCATATGAGTGAGAATGCCATATAAATCAGTTTAATATAGCAAAATCATAAGAATTAATCAAAAAATGAACAATAAATCACTTTATACGATCAAGTAGGGAGTTTTAGACTAGATAGGATAAATATACAAGACAAAGTTAGGTATTAAAGTGGTATTGAACATATAAGCATATACACGGTGACAAGAAAAGAACAAAATTGGAGGACATCAACCCTCTTCCAAACCACTAAGAGTAAAAAGGTCCCCAGCTTAGAACCAACCACTGGCCCAAAATCCCCTTGCTCATTCACATTAATCTATTTTTATTCATGCTTCCACTGGTGCAACACCGACATTCTCTAAAAGTCCACAATTGAATCCTGATAAACAAAACCACACATTGCAACTCGATTCACACCATTAATAAAATAAATCAAAACAATAACACAAATAACTCATCTCAAGATAACAACAAATCAAAACAATGCCACAAATAACTCAACTCAAGAATTAATATTAATACAAAACCTTAGAGTTTATTGTTATTGTTGTTCATTTCCAATTACAAAAATCACTACATCCATAGTGCCCCACCTCAAATTCTATTTCCATCCACTATTTCATTGCCAAACTCACGAGGGCCAATGCTACTCACTAACAAAAAAATCACAGGATTCAACCTAGACCTCTGCAACCACTATGTCCAATGACTTTATCTCCATACATATATTACAAATAACTTAGAGAATGACATAGAGGAAACATGCCCTTTTTAGGAAAATTATATGTGCTAATGATTCACCTAAGCATTTAATTGTCAAACTGGGGGTTTGTAAACTTGAGGTACATCCACAGGAAATGCAATACTAGAGCGTTAATGTGTAGGTAGGTTAAATCTATTCTATGATAGGTAATGTAAGCTAATCGACTATGAGTTCCTAAATCTAAATTGCATCATGTAGGAATTGTTTCTACCTACCTTCATTGAACTTTGATAAGGTGGGCACAACTTTCTTAATCTTCCCCATTAGTATTTCGTCTACATCATACACATTCCTCACTCTGCGTCATGTTACCACCTATGTAGTGCATGCATCTTCTTTGCGCTTCTCTACTATCACAATAGGTACCTTCTTTTGTTCCCATTTCCTTATGAAATTTAGACACTGCTATATTGTGTGTCCTTGTAATGTCCCAAATTTTGCATTGGGTCACAATGGCCAAATCACATTTTCCATATTAATGAAAGTTGTCAAATGGATGCTAAAAGTCAAATAATTGCCAAGGAGGAAAATCACTAGTTTCCTAGGTTAGGGGTGGAAGCTTTGAGATTTGGAAAAAGGGGGATAATAAATGATGTTTATACATTAGAAGAGGATAAATATTTAATAATGTAGCTTATTCAATAAATACAAGAGAAAATTGAAATGACTATGGAGAATGGAGACACATGGAGACTATGGGGCCCACTCAAGCTAGAATTCCTATGTTAAATGGCATCCTCCTCTTGTAATTTCGAATATATGGGAAGCCTAATGTTTTGAGATGGATTATGAGGTTAATATACTTGTCAATATACTTCATAGGTCGAATTTGGGATGAATTGTAACTTACATGGGAGATGAAGAGACAAATGGGAGTTTCATGGACACTTGGCTAGATTCCCCTTACATTTATGACATCTATGACACCAATGATGGAGATTCTATGAAATTTATGACACAAGTCAGATATTAAGGCTGAAATAATAACATAATGACATGGCAAACCTGAATAGAGCATCTTAGAGGCCGAATTTGGGAGTTGGATAAGGCCAAGAGGCTCCTACTCAAATTTGGGAGAAGAGGGAAGGTGAAGAGAGAGGCCACATGGCATAGCATGAGAAGAAAAAACAATTAGAATTGGATTTGGAACCTTAGAAGACCAATAATTTTTATAAAATACAGGGATTATCCATGAGAAGAAGCGTTTTGATCATTTGATGAATTTGGGTTTGTGAAGAGAGAGCTAGTGGATGACTAGTTCCTTGCCTTAGCCAATTTTGAGGGTGAAAGATTGCCATCCTAATTGGTGATTTGGAGAGGCCACTCAGGTATTTCAAGGAGATTCAATGGAGTCATAAGTTACAGTTGAAATCTACAGGAGGCTCATGGACATCTCAAGTTTTCTCACCATATTTCAGCTCTATGGAGTTAGGCGCACTTGGTGAGCTATTCATCTCTTTGAGGGCACTTATATTGCTCTAGTATTTTGTATTATGATGTAAATTATATGTATTTCAAGTTCATAAATCTCTCAAGTTGAATAGCCAATATATATCATGTATTATTGTCCAATATTGAAGAAACAGTGTCATTTCCCCAATACCTTGTTGTAAAATCTTGCAATCTTGATGGAATTGAATATATGTGTGCACCATTAATGATTTATGAATGAATGAAATTTAATTAATATCTAATATGGTTTTTATGTTCAGTAATTTAGAATTTGTGGCCATTGGGTCGAATTTCATATCATTTGGAGAAAACTACATCTCGTTTCCCCAAGGGTCCAAAACTAGTTTTTTATATATGATTGAAGGAACTAATAACATCCATGGGAGGTCTATTGGTTATGTATATGATTCTATGATAATGTATTCTACATATCCCCTGATTCAATTTGATAATTTGAGTGGGTTTCATCACACTTGGGAAGCCATTTCTATCATTCACCCCAGGGGGGATTTGAGCCCCAAAATTGCTAGTTAAAGCATCTATCTTATTCAGAATTTGATATGGACTTAAAGAAGTAATTGGAAGGACATAATATATCCCTGAAAATTATAATTAAGTTATTATATCACTCATACACCTTCTGGTACAATTCAAGAGAATTTGGAGCTATTTGGACTCATCTACCATTGGGGGTTGGAACCTCAAAACTACTAGTAAATTCATGGAATTCTCTTGGATACCTATTCGACCCAAAAACCACATATGATGCTTCAAATATACTTTAATAAATTTCTGATAATAGAGCCAAGTATCATACCCACCATTATTGAAGGTTGTATAGTGTTGTGAAGATATTTGTTCTAGGACCCACAAGGGATTTCCACCTCCCAAATTGACTAGTCTTGTCTCGAAACTTCTTCCCTTGAAACTTGCAGACCATGGTTGGATATATCATTTGATTATATGTATGATATATGTGCTAATATGTCCCATCACCCCTCAGGACCTTCCTCACCAAGCTTGAAAGCAATTGGAGGAATTGGTCATTTTGATAAAGTTTCCTAAAAGGGGACATTACAGTGGTATCATATCATGGTCTTGGCACCTATTTAAGTTATGTATGGTATATATGAATTGAATAAAGTCATTAAGTCATGTGGTGATGATATGACCAGGCAGGTTAAGCAAGCATTCGAATTGACGGATAGCCAATTTATGGGTAGTAGAAGTTTCCATCATGAAGAGACACATAAGACCATTTATTTTGAATACCTTAATGATTAGTTGTTAACAACCTCTAACTAGAAAAGGGTCGAAGAGAGCATGGTAAAGAGAAATAATGGTTGCTTGAAACTTTGGTTAAATATAATAGTGTGAATGTATGATAAAGGGCGCATGAACAATGAAATTATCACATGATCCAATGGTGTAGAACGAGGAAGTGAAGATCGATGGCATAAAATATATCCACTTTATGAAGATGCATGGAAGATAAGGACATACGGAGATAGTTAACAAGATGCAGAGATCAGTGGTCATAAATCTAGGTTAGTGAAATCTATGATCAAGAGGAAGTCCGCTCCGTAAACTTGCACGTTCATTAAAATGAAAGAGCTTAGCGGAATGGGTACGTGTGAGATTATCCAATGGCTAGAAAATAAAGTGAAAATGCATCGACGCTCATCATCGGATCTAGAGGATAGAGTTGCACGATGGTTGGAAAAGAAAAGCGGTAGCGGAATCAAAACCGCGGTACATGTGGCAATTTGTGGTACATTCCGCGGAGGGAAATGGTTTGAGGGAAACCACTAAAGGGAGTCTCCGGAATGGACTTTTATATAAAGTGGAGTTGACTTGTTTGAGGAATTATTTTTTATTATGCTGGGATGAATGAAAAGGACTGCTCACCACCCTTTCAAAGTCAACCTCGAGTATATGCGGTTACAGTAGCAGGTAAGTCTCAAATACTCGAGCTTCATCCGCAGAATTACCGTTGTTTTTTTGTATTGTGGATAAAGAGAAAGGTTTACAAGAGTTTAACAGAATTCTGGACGAAAGGGAAGAATGTCTGGTTGATAGAGATAAAGGAGTATATGATCCATTCCTATCTGTGGGAAGTGTATCTGTTATTAAAGAAAGATTATGGCAATATAATTCGCAAGGAAATGACATTTTAAATGCTTGTAAGTCGTTTTTGTATCATTTTACCATTGAGCAGACCCTACACTTTCATGAGTTTGTCAAGTGGTGTGCAGTTAATTATTTGTTGTGTGAGAGAATTATTGTAAGACGTTCTACGTCTAGGATACTATGTAAAATTGATGCAAAGGCTATCCGTGAAATCCTGAATTTGCCCAATAATTACCCCGATAGTCACGAGTCTGTTTTAGCTGAAGTGTACAGAAATTGTGAAACTAAAGTTCAATGTAAATTCTTGTCTAGAATTCTTAACGAAGGTCAGTCACTGGAAGGTCTCTTTTTGCCATATCATGTTCACATCTTCAGGGAGGAAGTTCAATTGGTTGTGTCTTTGGTCTGTCAGGTCTTAGGTCTAGATATTGACTGTCATGTCAATGAAGTCATCTTGGGCTTCTTATTAAAAATGAGCTCAATTAGTCCTGAGTCTGAGTCTCAGTCGGTTCATGTCTTCAGTTTGGACGAATATCTAGTAGAAGCTATACATCTCCAATTGGTTGAGTTTTCAAAAGTCAGGTTTTTCAAGTTTCAATCTTATTTGCTGAACATTTTACAATGTTCAAATGTAACCGAATTGCAGTTCTTAAGTACTATATTCTCTTCAGAGTTGGCTAAGCAAATCAATATGTTTGAATCTACAAATTCTATTATTTCATAAATATATAAGATGTTGTTTGATGAAGTAATACCTAGAATGTTGGAAGAAATGAAGAGTATGATGCAATCTTCACCTGAGGATAGAATCGTAGATTGGTTCCTGTACAAAGATTTTACAGTTTTGAGGGTATACGGTTTCACTGGAGATCCTTATAGGTTGCCTGCTTTCCTTACCCATAGGATTTTTGCATTGCAATACATGAGACAGAGATTACATGGAGAAGAGGAACATTTCGAGGCTTTCAAGAAATCTTCCAATATCAAGTTCCCTCTTAAAGTTGGTTCCTTTATTTTTAAAAACAAGGGTGCTGTGGTGTTTGTAGAGAAATTATTGGAAAGCATGGATTTCCAAAGGGAACAAAGGGTCAATTATGATCCTTACCATATAATTTCTCTAAGAAAACAAGCAAATAAAAATAATCCAATTGACCATCAAGTTGTTGAAGGTCTGAATGAAGTAGCCAATTTGTTTTACTTTGTGGAAATTCCAGGATCCAATGAAAATACAAGCAGTAGATCAGTCGCAATATCTCAAATGCCAGGTGGTTCTAATATTTTGATTAAAAGAAGTATTTTTGAAATTGAAAGTATGGAAATAGATAAGGACAGTTCACATAAGAAGGCCAAATTGTCTCAAGATGATAAAATTCTAAGCGAAGTAATTTCGGGTGAATTGAAAAGAGTTGCTTTGGTTCCTAAGAAATATGTACAGGTGAATCAATTTTATTTTGAAAGTGTAGATAATACAGAAACAGGCCCAGTTTTTAACTCTAAAGAAGAGTTCATGACTAGCTATATGGAAAATCAAAGATAGTCCATAGAAGAAACAAGGAATCTACTCCCACGGGTGAGAAGTCTGAATAATCCAAAGACTTCCTTGATTTCTACTCGGGACGTAGAAAGGAATACTTTAAAATTGGCTATGGTCAGTGATAAGAAAGTGTCTGAAATGGAGATGAGATTAGACAAAATCAGTGTACCAGATAAAATACAGTTGCATAAACAAACAGGAGATATTATTTATTCATATTTATTGCATGCTATGGTAAAAATTAACATGTTACAAGTTTTGGTTGACAAATTGGAAGTCCAATTAAAACATGAGAAGGTTGAGAACAAGGCTAAATCCATTCAAAAAAAAGCTGCAAGAAGATATCATAAGCTCAGGGGATGAAACAGGTAGCACCCAGGAAATCATAAGACTTTTAGAAGAAAAAGACAATACCCTCCAGGTACTAAAGAAGAGATTGAAAATTCCGAGTACAGAACATGTTCAGTCATCAGAATTATTAGCATTGCAGGAGGATAAAGACAGGATTCATCAAGAGATGATGGAGTATAAAGGGAAGACTGTGAAATTGCAAGAAGAAAGGGACAAATGGGAAACGAAACGGAATGAGTTAATAGCACAAATTTCACAGCTGAAAAAAAGAACAAAATGATGAAAAAGAAATCATGGAGGAACTAATGAGCCAGACTCTCACTGATGAAGATTTGACTATTGTGAATATTGAAAAACCTTTAAATGATTTTTCTGCTAATGACTTACTAGTGCCCATGTTCCAAGTCAGTTTGAAAGATGAAGAAATAAGAGAGTTAAAAGAGGAAAATGAGAAAATCAAATCTAAGCTAACCAAAATGACTGAAAGCAAGAATAAGATATTACAAGATAAAAGACAATTACAAAAGAAGCTTAATAAATTGAAAGAAAGGAACACAGGAAAGGGTCCTCTCCAGGGAGCTAAACATATAATTTGGGATACGTTGTCTGTAGAAATTACTAAGTTCAGGTATTATTTGAACTTCATTGATGATCAAAGTACATTGGTTAATTTAGCCAATCAAAGACTAAAGCTAGTAAATGAGACCATGGAGAGGAAACCCCTTGGCACAGCTCAGAATGCATTGAATTTTTTAAATTCATTAACATATAAAAAATTACAAGATATAGGAGTCAAAGACAGAGTGGCAATGGTACTGTGGTCAAAAATGTTTATTCATAAACATCATCTTATGAAGATAGTACAAGATAAGGCTGATGAGATGATATCACGTATTAATGATTTCAGGCATGCTTTTAAAGAATTATTTGAAGATGGCCTTCCTTCCTTTTGGGACAAGGAGGGATGACTGTTTTCTCAAGAACATTATCACAGCCTGTTGGTGCAAAGCCGTATGGATCACTCTAAATTTGATGATTTGGTAAAGGGGCTGACGGGAAAGGTCATCGTAGATAAGCTGACAGAAGATTTTGAGATATTGCAGAAATTTCTGATTGTCAGAGGAGGGTTGCCTACTATATATTATGAATCTTACATGGATCTAGAGGTGTCTATTCGGGAAATGATTGAGTACGATATCCCAAGCGTGGAACAATGGAGAGTCATGGAAATATTTGGAAAAACAAAGTATATTCTTCATTCGTGAAAACAGGTGTTGCGCGCTATGGAGCTGCTTGTTCGGGCCTTGTTATTGAGTTGATTTTAATTAAATGATCTGTTAGGATCAAAGCAAGTAGTTTATTCCTAGTAGTTAGGAATATAGTTACAAAGACTTTGATTAAGAAGGTTATTCAGTTATAAATCTTCTTGGAAGAAGAAATCATTTTATGTATATATTTCCATTTACTTTATCTAATGGGGGTTGGAACCCATCTTGTTGATGAATGTTTTTTGAAGACATATATTTTTGAATAACAAAGCTGAATGCGTGTGGGTTATCAGAGACTCTTGTGCTATTTACATTACAGTCTGTGTTTCCTCTCCTTTGTGATTGTTTTTTCGGTGTTACACTCCATTTTGTTCTCTTCGTGTCTGAAACATAGTATTGAATGGTTGGAATTCATATTGGTTATGCTCTAATTATTGTTTTAGATATTCTATAAATGTTTCTGCTAAATTTAGTATAGAACTCATCTTCTAATGCTCTGTATTGATGGACTGTTCATTATTTCTTCTGTTCCACCTGAACTAAATGAACGACTGTGATTAAGTGGTTATATTTCCTTTAATAAAATCTCACGCATATGATTTTGTGATATTTTTATGTATATGTGACTCCATTGCCCAATGGTTATGTGTATTGTTTCAACCATCTGTATAATTTTCGAGTGTTGATTTATATCTGGCCTTGTTAAATCCATATTTGAGAGATCCCTCTCTGGAAAGGAAAGCCAGTTTCTTTCTGAAGTGGTTTTTGCTATTACCTTTGGGATTTACCTTTGCAACCTGGGTATATTCTGAGTGTTAACAAATTTGCACCGTTGCTGAGGACGAAAGTGCAAATCTACCCTGGGGAGAATGACAGAGTTTGAAAAAATATTTTTGTGGGAAAACATGAATTTTTGTCAGTAGAAAAGGTTGTATATTTTCCCTGGTGATTCCATTGTAAAACTTTTCAAACCTTAAGGAGTCATTATGGCTTTGAGAAGACACACACGAGGTAATTCTGACACTGAAGTCTTAAAAAGTCTGAAAGATCCGGAAAGGTTATTTAAGAAAAAAGATAAAGAAAAAATAGGTTTTCCTTTGTTTGGTGCATCATCTTCTCAAGATTCTTTTATTGATCCAGAATGGGAAGTTAATGTTGGAAGGAGTTTGTTGAAAACTAAATCTGAGTTTGATCTTAAGAATACTGAATTTAATTCTCATAGATTAGAATCTTATTTGTTGGATTCCCTCTGGAGATATTTACAACAGACTACGAAAGTTGAAACATTCACCTTTCAAAACACTCAAAAGTATTTAGTTCCTTTGAACCCACCTAGACCAATGGCGGCCAGATTTGCTCCCTTGCGTTTTCCTGCTTTATTACATGACCTTCCTCAGAATTATTCCCAAAGAATTTCTTTATTTGATGGAGAAGGTGACATAACCGCAAAGCAACATGTGGCTAGGTTTGAATATTTCGTTGACTTGGAGGAAGTTGATTATGCAGATGTTAAAATGCGGTTATTTGCTCAAAGTTTATCAGGTGAGGCAAAGAAATGGTTTAAAGATTTGCCAGATGGGTCTATATTGAATTTTCAGGATTTCCAGAATGCATTTCTAGATAGATGGGATGATAAACATAATCCTTTACAGCTCTTGTTTCAGTATAACAATCTCAAAAAAGGGGGTTTCAAATCTGTTCATGAATTTTCAAGCAGGTTCATGAGGGTTTATAATTCTATTCTGGAAGACATAAAACCTTCTATAGCCGCTGCTAAACTACACTATGCTGGATCCTTCGATAATGATTTTTCATTCTCATTGAGAGAGAGAAAATCAGCAACTCTTGATGCAATGTTTACAGATGCTTTAGAAGTGGAAGCGAATATGATGGCAAGTGGAAAAATGAAACATAGAGATATTGATAGGAGGAAAAAGGAAGAAAATTTGCCCTCTGCTTCTTCTTCTACCACTGATATCAAATTTGAAATGATGTTGAAGATAATGGAAAAGTTGATGGACAGATTGACTATGGATAATAGGGTGTTCAATAGAGAACAAGTCGATCCTCCAATCAGGAATCCTAATTTTAGAAGACCAAATCCCCCTGTTCCTCCCCAAAATAGACAGAGAGACATGAGAAACCCAAGAAATCAAGAAGAACAACAAATTCTCCCACCATTTCCTGAGAATTATGTCGCTGATGAAGAAGATCCTACTGAAAATGAAATTCATCTTTTTGGAGAACTAGATTCAGAGATATATCTTACTAAAGAAGAACATAACATGTTTGAACAAGAAGGTGGAAATGAAGAATTTGAAAAAGAAACAGAACAGTATCAAAGGGGTTATCTACATGCTATGGATGATGTATAGAGGAAGATCAGATTGAGAAACAGAGAATTTTTCATAAATAAAGGTAAGGCAAATCCAAATCAGCCTTCCACTAGTTCTCTAAATGAAGAAAGAGGAAAATAAATGCAAAAAGAATCTGTTGTAAATAAAGAAGTTGAAAATGAGATAAAAAGAAACAAAGGAGTGAAGTAAGTGATCCTGATTGATGTGGAAAAAGTTGGTTCTGGTTTTAATTTGCAAAATGAACTTTCAAAGTTAAAAATCGTTGTTCCATTTAATGAGTTGTTGAGAAACAATGAATATAGAAATACTATCACAAAAATGGTCAAAGGTCAAGGAGAATTCCAATATGATATTTTAGAGTTGAATGATGATAATCCTACTATTTCATTTGGGTCAAAGGTTGAAAATTTAGAAAATCAAGAAGCCCCTCCTTTTTATTTGAGTTTGAATGTGCATGATATGGTGGTCCATAATGCTATGCTAGACTCAGGTGCATCACATAATTTAATGCCGAAGGGAGTAGTTGAAAGCCTGGGATTGGAAGTGACGAGGCCCTATAAAGATTTATATTCTTTTGACTCCAGAAGACTAAAATGTCTTGTTTTGATTAAAGATATGGTGGTAACTCTAAATAAATTACCATCTAAAACTATAGTCATGGATGTGGTAGTAGCAGATATCCCACCCAAGTTTGGGGTATTTTTGTCAATATCTTGGAATTCAAAGTTGAAAGGTAGTTTACAAATGGATATGTCATATGCTACGATTCCTGTTCAAGAAGGGAGTAGAAGATTGTATAGTGAAAAAGAACTCCTTATGTAGTGAGCAGTCAAGATAAACCTGAAATTCATCATATATATGCTGTTGATACTGATTTGGGGTCTTCTATTTTCTTTAATGATACTGTCCCATATGATTTAGAAGATACATTGCAGAAGAAGTTTGAGGAAAATAAGAAAGAAGAGGTGATGGAACAAGACGCTTTGGAGGCAAAACAAAAAATGGGAAGGTTTGTGTACTATGTTCTTTGATGGATCTGCTGCAAAAATAGGTGTTGGAGCTGATGTGTATATAATTTCTCCTATACGATATTTCAAAGATTTATCATATAAATTAACATTTGAATGCACAAACAATGTAGCTGAATATGAAGCCTTATTACTAGGGTTGCATGCCTTGATATATTTGGGAGCACAGAGGATAAAAGTTTTAGGAGATTCAAAATTGGTGATAAACCAAGTAAATGATAGCTATCAAACCAGGCATTCCCGGATGAGGGATTATAGGAACGAAGTGTGGGATATGATTGGTAACTTTTTTACAAAGCACACGATTCAAGTAGTTTCCAGGCATGAAAATACTGTGGTGGATTCTTTGGCAGCAGCCGCTGGAAAATTTAAAACCCCTATTGCTAGTCAGAAAGAATATCAAGTGGACATTGTGAATAGACCATCTATTCCAGATAATTCTAAATATTGGCAGGTATTTGAAGATGACATGCAGATCAAAAGATTCTTAGAACTATCAGGAGAATTTGTAAATACTCATATTGACACTGAAAATGACAATGGCGAGAGCTTTCAAGATGATGAAGAACCTGAGAAAGAAAAGGATGGCACTGAAAAGTTAAAGGGAACCTTAGGAGGAAAGGATACTATTCAATTAAAAAATAATTTTATACCAAGAGGTTTAATTCCTTTGGAAAAACTTTTTGATCAGAATGATGTTGCTAAGAACCCTAAAGTGAAGCCTGTTGAGAATGTTGTTGAAGATAGGAATATTGGCACTGAAGAGAATCCTAAGATTATAAAATTATCCAAAAATTTGCATGAAAAAGAAAAAGAAGAATATGTGAATTTAATGAAGAAATATACAGATGTATTTGCTTGGAGTTATGAAGATCTTAAGGAGTATGGTACATCTATAATACAACATACTATTCCTATAAAACCTGGGGAGAAACCCTTCAAGCAAAAACTCAGAAGGATAAACCCTAAATTGCTTCCCATTATTGAGAAGAAAATTAAAAAATTATTTGATGCCAAGATCATTGTAACTCTAAGATTTTCAAAGTGGGTTGCAAATCTGGTTACTGTTAGAAAGAAGAACGGAGAAATAAGACTGTGTATAGATTTCCGGAATTTAAATAAAGTTTCTATGAAGGACAATTATCCCCTGCCAAAGATGGATCATATATTGCAAAAGGTGGTTGGAGCTGAGAGAAGTTCAATGTTAGACGATTTTTCTGGTTACAATCAGATCAAAGTATTACCTGAAGATCAGGAAAAGACCGCATTTAATACACCTTGAGGCACTTTTATGTATGCAAAGATGCCATTTAGCTTAATGAATGAACGAGCTACTTTTCAGCGATCCATGGACATTGCTTTTGCAGGAGAAATTGGGAATTTTGTGGTCATTTATATGGATGACATCACGGTCTATTCAAAATCTGATAGAGAACATATGCATCATCTAGAGAAAGTTTTCATGAAGTGCAGGAAATTCGGTATATCATTGAACCCGAAGAAGTCCAATTTTGCATTGGAAGAAGGAAATTTGTTGGGCCATATAATATCTAAAGATGGAATAAAAATTGATCTTGAAAGGGTAAGTGCAATTTTGAAGGTAGGAGAACCCAGGAGTAAAAAGGAGATACAATCATTTTTGGGGCAGTTGAATTTTTTAAGAAGGTTTGTGCCAAGTTTTGCTGAAATCTTAATGAATATTACAAATATGCTGAAAAAGGGTCAAGAAATAAAATGGAATGCGGAAGCTAGGAAGTCATTTTTGGAAATCAAACAAGCCATCTCAGATGCTCCTGTGTTGATGAGTCCTGATTTTACCAAATATTTTTTAATATTTTTGTATGCTTCAGAGTATACCATTGCAACGGTTTTATTACAAAAGAATAATGAGAACCTGGAGCAGCCCATAGCATTTTTCAGTAAAATGTTGAGGGATGGGGAATTAAAATATGACACCATGGAGAAACAGGCGTATGCTTTAGTCAAACCATTGAAAGATTTCAGAGTATATATTCTACATTCACATGTAATCGCACATGTTCCAACTCCTGCAGTGAAAGGAATTTTGACACAACCTGATCCAGAAGGAAGGAGGGAAAAATGGATAGCTACATTACTGGAGTACCACGTAGAGATAAAGCCTACTAAACTGGTTAAGGGACAAGGATTGGCAAAAATGATGACAAATTCAAATTTTCAGTCATTACAAATTATTTTTTTATCTCACCAGTTTAATCAATTGGACACAGAAGTGGAAGTAATGATTGATTTTGTGGCGTCTCCATGGTATTCTGATATTGTTTACGTCCTTCAAAATTTACAAGCACCAGTAGGATTGAGTAAGTCTAGAGCAAGATCAATAAAATTGAAAGCTGCTAAATTTTGTATTATAAATCAATATATTTATTGGAAGGACCCTGGAGGTGTGTTACTAAACTATCTTTTAGAAAATGAAGCTCAACATACAGTTAAAGAATTTCATAAGGGAGATTGTGGAGGACATCATTCTTGGAAGGTGACTGCAAATAAAATTCTAAGAGCAGGTTATTATTGGCCTACATTATTTTCAGATGTATATAAAGAAACCAGCATGTCTCATCAATGCCAAATTTTTATGGTAAAAGAAAGGTACTTCCTCTTCCTTTAAATCTGATAACGATAGAAGCTCCTTTCCAACAGTGGGGTTTGGATTTCATTGGTGAAATAAATCCCAATTCATCAGGACAACACAAATGGATTCTAACAGCTACGGATTATTTTACAAAATGGATTGAAGCGATTCCCACTAGGAGAGCCACTGAAACTGTAATCATGGATTTTCTTGAGGAAAACATATTGGCTCGATTTGGATGCCCCAAAAGAATAGTAACAGACAATGCAGCTGCTTTTAAATCCAAGAAAATGATTGATTTCTGTCACAAATATCATATAAGTCTCAATCATTCAACTTCCTATTATCCGCAGGGAAATGGGTTAGCTGAATCTTCAAATAAAAGATTAGTAAGGATCATCAGGAAGCTGTCAGAGGATAATAAAAGATCATTGCACACCAAGCTCAAATATGCTATATGGGCTGACAGGATTAGACTTACCAAAAGGGCAATTGGCATGTCTCCATTCCAACTGGTGTATGGAATTAAAGTTGTTTTTCCAGCGTCGTTAGGTGTTCCAGTTATGAGATATTTCCAAGAGCAACAAGAAGAACCAAATCACATGCAAAGGAGAATAAATCAGATTATTGAGCTAGAAGAGCGAAGGAATAAGGCTTATGACAAGGTGCAATTACATCAGGAAAAAATAAAAAATACTTTTGACAGAAAGGTGAAAGAAGAACAGTTTCAGATTGATGACTTGGTCCTGAAGAGGGATGCTCCTAAAGAAGATAAACATGGAAAATTTGTTCATATGTGGGTAGGCCCTTATGTTATTGTTGGATACAGAGGACAAAATGCATTTCTTTTGGAATATCCAAATGGTGTTTTTCTGGACAGTAACCCTGTTAATGGGAGATTTCTAAAACACTACTTATCCTAAGGAGAGAAGTAAAACTTGTATTATGGCTGTAAACATTTTTTTTTCTTTACAAATCAATACAGATGGTAGGTCGAATGTTTTTGAAGCCCGCAGTGAAGGCCCTAAGATTCAGGAGGCATGCCATTCCTTTCTATTAAAAATATATCAACAAAAAAGACAATTTTTTTGGAAGTTATTATGGAATATTAAAGACAGGCACCTGGTCTACGAGTTTTTTGATACCTCGTAGGGAGGATATCATCCCCAGATGGAGTGAGTTGTTAACAACCTCTAACTAGCAGAGGGTCAAAGAGAGCATGGTAAAGAGAAATAATGGTTGCTTGAAACTTTGGTTAAATATAATAGTGTGAATGTATGATAAACGACGCATGAACAATGAAATTATCACATGATCCAATGGTGTAGAACAAGGAAGTGAAGATCGATGGCTTATAATATATCCTCTTTATGAATATGCGTGGAAGATAAGGACACACAGAGATAGTTAACAAGATGCAGATATCAGCGGTCATAAAGCTAGTTCAGCGAAATCTACGATCAAGAGGAAGTCCGCTCCGTAAACTTGCACGTTCATTAAAACGAAAGAGCTTAGCGGAATGGGTATGTGTGAGCTTATCCAACGGCTGTAAAATAAAGTGAAAATGCATAGACGGTCATCATCAGATCTGTAGGATAGAGTTGCATGATGGTTGGAAAAGAAAAGCGGTAACGGAATCGAAACCACGGTACACGTGGCAGTTTGTGGTACATTTCGCGGAGGGAAATGGTTTGAGGGAAACCACTAAAGGGAGTCTCCGAAATGGAATTTTATATAAATTGGAGTTGACTTGTTTGAGGAATTATTTTTTATTATGCTGGGACGAATGAAAAGGACTGCTCACCACCCTTTCACAGTCAACCTCGAGTATATGCGGTTACAGTAGCAGGTAAGTCTCAAATACTCGAGCTTCATCCGCAGAATTACCATTGTTTTTCTGTATTATGGATAAAGAGAAAGGTTTACAAGGGTTTAACAGAATTTTGGACTAAAGGGAAGAATGCCTGGTTGATAGAGATAAAGGAGTATATGATCCATTCCTGTCTGTGGGAAGTGTATATGTTATTAAAGAAAGATTATGGTGATATAATTCGCAGGGAAATGACATTTTAAATGCTTGTAAGTCATTTTTGTATCATTTTACCATTGCGCAAACCCTACACTTTCCTAAGTTTGTCGAGTGGTGTGCAGTTAATTATTCGTCGTCCGAGAGAATTATTTTAAGTCATTATACGTCTAGGAAACTATGTAAAATTGATACAAAGGCTATCCGTGAAATCCTGAATTTGCCCAATAATTACCCCGATAGTCATGAGTCTGTTTTAGCTGAAGTGTACAGAAATTGTGAAACTGAAGTTCGATGTAAATTCTTGTCTAGCATTCTTAACGAAGGTCAATCACTGGAAGGTCTCTTTTTGCCATATCATGTTCACATCTTCAGGGAGGAAGTTCAATTGGTTGTGTCTTTGGTCTGTCAGGTCTTAGGTCTATATATTGACTATCATGTCAATGAGGTCATCTTGGGCTTCTTATTAAAAATGAGATCAATTAGTCCTGAGTCTAAGTCTCAATCGGTTCATGTCTTCAGTTTGGACGAATATCTAGTAGAATCTATACATCTCCAATTGGTTGAGTTTTCAAAAGTCAGGTTTTTCAAGTTTTAATCATATTTGTTGAACATGTTACTATGTTCGAATGTAACCGAATTGCAGTTCTTAAGTACTATATTATCTCCAGAGTTGCCTAAGCAAATCAATAAGTTTGAATCTGCAAATTCTATTATGTCAGAAATATATAAGATGATTTTTGATGAAGTATTACCTAGAGTGTTGGGAGAAATGAAGAGTATGATGCAATATTCACCTGAGGATAGAATCAGAGATTGGTTCCTGTACAAAGATTTTACAGTTTTGAGGGTATAAGGTTTCACGGGAGAGCCTTATAGGTTTCCTTCTTTCCTTACCCCCAGGATTTTTGCATTGGAATACATGTGACAGAGATTACATGCAGAAGAGGAACATTTCGGGGCTTTCAAGAAATATTCCAATATCAAGTTCCCTCGTATAGTTGGTTCCTTTATTTTAAAAAACAACGGTGCTCTAGTGTTTGCAGAGAAATTATTGGAAAGCATGGATTTCCAAAGGGAACAAAGGGTCAATTATGATCCTTACCATATAATTTCTCTAAGAAAACAAGCAAATAAAAATAAGTCATTTGACCATCAAGTTGTTCAAGGTCTGAATGAAGTAGCCAATTTGTTTTACTTTGTGGAAATTCCAGGATCCGATGAAAATACAAGCAATAGATCAGTCGCAGTATCTCAAATTCCTGGTGGTTCTAATATTTTGATTAAAAGAAGTCTTTCTGAAATTGAAAGTACGGAAATAGATGAGGACAGTTCACATAAGAAGGCCAAATTGTCTCAAGATGATAAAATTCTAAGCGAAGTAATTTTGGGTGAATTGAAAAGAGTTGCTTTGGTTCCTAAGAAATCTGTACAGGTGAATCAATTTTCTTTTGAAAGTGTAGATAATACAGAATCAGGCCCAGTTTTTAATTCTAAAGAAGAGTTCATGACTAGCTATATGGAAAAGCAAAGACAATCCATAGAAGAAACAAGGAATCTACTCCCACGGGTGAGAAGTCTAAATAATCCAAAGACTTCCTTGATTTCTACTCAGGACGTAGAAAGGAATACTTTAAAATTGGCTATGGTCAATGATAAGAAAGTGTCTAAAATGGAGATGAGATTAGACAAAATCAGTGTACCAGATAAAATACAGTTGCATAAACAAATGGGAGATATTATTTATTCAGATTTATTGCATGCTATGGTAAAAATTAACAAGTTACAAGTTTTGGTTGACATATTGGAATTCCAATTATTAAAACATGATAAGGTTGAGAACAAGGCTAATTCCATTCAAATGAAAAAGCTGCAAGCAAATATCGTAAGCTCGGGGGATGAAACAGGTAGCACCCAGGCAATCAGAAGACTTTTAGAAGAAAAAGACAATGCCCTCCAGGTACTAAAGAAGAGATTGAAAATCCCGAGTACAGAACATGTTCAGTCATTAGAATTATTAGCATTGCAGGAGGAGAAAGACAGGATTCATCAGGAGATGATGGAGTAGAAAGGGAAGACTGTGAAATTGCAAGAATAAAAGGACAAATGGGAAACGGAACGGAATGAGTTAATAGCACAAATTTCACATCTAAAAAAAGAACAAAATGATGAAAAAGAAATCATGGAGGAACTAATGAGCCAGACTCCCACTGATGAAGATTTGACTGTTGTGAATATTGAAAAACCTTTAAATGATTTTTCTGCTGATGACTTACTAGTGCCCATGTCCCAAGTCAATTTGAAAGATGAAGAGATAAGAGAGTTAAAAGAGGAAAATGAGAAAATCAAATCTGAGCTAACCAAAATGACTGAAAGCAAGAATAAGATATTACAAGATAAAAGTCAATTACAAAAGAAGCTTAATGAATTGAAAGAAAGGAACACAAGAAAGGGTCCTCTCCAGGGAGCTAAACATATAATTTGGGATACGTTGTCTGTAGAAATTACTAAGCTCAGGCATTATTTGAACTTCATTGATGATCAAAGTACATTGGTTAATTTAGCCAATCAAAGACTGAAGCTAGTAAATGAGACCATGGAGAGGAAACCCCTTGGAACAACTCAGAATGCATTGAATTTTTTAAATTCATTAACATATCAAAAATTACAAGATATAGGAGTCAAAGACAGAGTGGCAGTGGTACTGTGGTCAAAATTTTTTATTCATAAACATCATCTTATGAAGACAGTACAAGATAAGGCTAATGAGATGATCTCACGTATTAATGATTTCAGGCATGCCTTTAAAGAATTATTTGAAGATGGCCTTCCTTCCTTTTGGGATGAGGAGGGACGACTATTTTCTCAAGAACATTATCACATCCTGTTGGTGCAAATCCGTATGGATCACTCTAAATTTGATGATTTGGTAAAGGGGCTGACTGGAAAGGTCATCGTAGATAAGCTGACAAAAGATTTTAAGATATTGTAGAAATTTCTGATTGTCAGAGGAGGGTTGCCTACTGTATCTTATGAAGCTTACATGGATCTGGAGGTGTCTATTTGGGAAATGATTGAGTACGATATCCCAAGCACGGAACAATGGAGAGCCGTGGAAAGATTTGGAAAAACAAAGTATATTCTTCATTCGTGAAAACAGGTGTTGCACGCTATGGAGCTACTTGTTCGGGCCTTGTTACCAAGTTGATTTTAATTAAATGATCTGTTAGGATCAAAGCAAGTAGTTTATTCCTAGTAGTTAGGAATATAGTTACAAATACTTCTATTAAGCAAGTTATTCAGTTATAAATCTTCTTGGAAGAAGAAATCATTTTATGTATATATTTGCATTTACTTTATGTAATGGGGGTTGGAACCCATATTGTTGATGAATGTTTTTTGAAGACATATATTTTTGAATAACAAAGCTAAATTGGTGTGGGATATCAGATATTCTTGTGCTATTTACATTACAATCTGTGTTTCCTCTCCTTTGTGATTGTTTTTCCGGTGTTACACTCCATTTTTTTCTCTTCGTGTCTAAAACATTGTATTGAATGGTTGGAATTCATATTGGTTATGCTCTGATCATTGTTTCAGATATTCTATAAATGTTTATGCTAAATTTAGTATATAACTCATCTTTTGATGCTCTGTATTGATGTACTGTTCATTATTTCTTCTGTTCCACCTGAGCTAAATGAACGACTGTGATTAAGTGGTTATCTTGCCTTTGATAAAATATCATGCATATGTTTTGTGATATTTTTATGTATATGTGACTCCATTTCCCAATGGTTATGTGCATTTTTTCAACCATCTTTATAATTTTCGAGTGTTGATTTATATCTGGCCTTGTTAAATCCATATTTGAGAGATCCTTCTCTGGAAAGAAAAGCCAGTTTCTTTCTGAAGTGGTTTTTGCTGTTACCTTTGGGATTTACCTTTGCAACCTGGGTATATTATGAGTGTTAATAGGTTGAAGGAAGTTATGAAAAATAATTCAAATAATAACTCATTAAGGAATAATCATCAATGCACAAGTAGGGAGGAGACCAAGGAGCTACAAATTTCTGTGGGTGGTGAAGAAGAAAAGGAATTACATGAAGAGGATCAAAATTCACTCCCAAGTGACTCTGAAAAATATGAAGACACATCACATGAGTATGAATAAGTTTATATTGAAAACAACGAAGATAATTTCGAGACACATTCTACCTTGGAAATGAAACAAGGAGAATCTAATGATGGATGCTTGAACTATGAAGGAGTACCTATTGATGGGTGCTCACACCTCTATGTTGGTGAAATAGAGATCACTTTTGAAAGTGTTGCTGCAAGACAAACTTCCATTAAACATGAAAATGAATTCCTTGTAGCAGTTGAATAAGAAACAAGATCAACTTCCCCATCACCACTTGAGCTTCATGAAGTTGGTCCAAGCAAGAAGGAAGATGATGAGGAGGTTCATTTGCAAGAGCCTCATTTTATTGAAGGGTCCTTAAAGATGAATGAAAATAATATCCAAGAGGCCCTTAGCATACTCCATGATACTCAAGCATTGGTATCAAATTCTTGTTGGAGAGCTACTTCCTTGGAGGAGCCATCCTTCCTTAAAGACATGGAGAAAATTCAAAGAGCAATGTGCAACATCAAAGGTAATTTCATGTCTTTGATTTTTGATAGAAAAAATGTCATTGATCTTAGTTAATGGTTACATTAATCCTACTTTAAGAATAATGAAGTTATTCATAAGCTCACAATTCAAAATGAGCAACTTCTTGAAAAGTTGCATGATACTTGTTCTTCCTCCTATGTTTCAAATTGTAATATGGTAGATTGCTTGGAGTATTTTCATGACATGAGGGATCATGAGAGCTATGGGAAATTTCAGGTTCTTGATGTATTTGAATATCATATTGATCAGATCCAATCACTTGTTCTGGTGGAAGAGGAACTTGAGTTGCCTCTTGAAAATGGTTACACACTTTTTGGACAATTGCATGATTCCAATAGATTGGAACCAACCTATGAGGAAAGGTTTGCGTTTTTAAGGGAGGTGCATAATCCTAACCCTATGGATCCTTCACATGATGACAATTTTTCACTTTCTGATCATTTGTATGAGTTGGTTCTTTCTCCTACATCCTCCACTTCCAAATTTTGCAGCATTCATCCTAATGAAGTATGGATGAAAGTGTTATTGTTTATGGTGCCACTTGAATAGTATGAAAATCCTATATTTACTTTTTATGATGACATGGTTGGAGAACACTATTATTCACATTTGTAGAAGCATCCTTTGTTACTTTATGATGATTCAAATCTACATGGATGCACCTACGATATGCATTTGAGTCACTTGAAGACTCATGGTTTTTCTTGCTCAACACTTGGTTCATTTGATGTTGGAGGAACTTCATCTGACACTTGGGTGAAGAGGGATGATTTTTTATTGTTTCCACTTGTTTTACAAGGTTTTGCAGCTCAATATCTAAAGGCTCTAGAGCTTGGATCAACAAAGAGAGAAGAGTATTTGCATACTGTAGGTAAGTGATATATCTGTTAACTTGCATTTATATTTGATCTAGGAAAGCATATTGTATTATCTACTTGATTTGTTCAAGATCCACTTGGACTAGGGATATCTGGCTTGAGTCCACTTGAGTAGATTTATCTGATAACAGCTGTAGTGGCCCACTTCAAACAAAGGTATTTTTTGTTCTTGTTTTGCATTAGTTAGTAGAATATATATGAAAAATAAAAAATATTGTTATTATTTCCATTTTTTATTGTTGTTAGTCAAAGTTAACCAATCCTTTGCACCATTAAGATCAATATATCAACCACAATCATGATAGTTGAAGACATTACACTCGGAGCGTCTTCCTCCCCTCAAGAATTCACTTCATACAAAACACTTTTTTTAGGAGTTATGTGATATTCTCGCTTGGTCATATACTATGATTCCTGGTCTTTATCCATCCATCGTTAAACATCGTATCGACACATGGCTTGATGTTTCCTCCCTTCACCAAAATCATCAACCCATTCACACGTCAAAGACCCCACCGTCAAAACTTAAATTCAAAACTGCATAAAGAATGATTCATATACCCCATCATGTATAACACTTGGGTTTCCAATCATGTTCCCTTCAACAAAAATAGGGTACCGTTCGCGTTTGTACTGACTTTTGTGACTTGAATTTGGCATGTCCCAAATACAACTTCACCACTCCATTCATTGACCAAATCATTGACGCATGTGCCAGCCATGAATTATTTTCCTTCATGGATGGTTTCTCTGTTTATAACCAAATTCATATCCGCAAAGAGGATCAGTACAAAACCGCTTTCACTACCCCCTGGGGCACATTTGCATATCGTGTTATGTCATTTGGCATTAAAAATGTTGGAGCCACTTTTTAACAGACCATGACCTTCTGCTTCCATGAAATATTTCACATTATATTAGTCTATTTGCACGACCTCATGACTCGATCTCAGAATCATTCTCAACATTTGGACGACTTATGACAAGTGATGTCACAAATATAACATCTGCTTGAACCCTCTCAAGTGTGTATTTTGTGTCCTATCTGGTTGCTTACTAGGACTCATCGTGTCTCACAAATTTATTGTTGTGGATTGTCTAAAGGTTCAATCCATCCTGAATATTCCTCCCCCATGTACTCTGTGCCAATTGCAAAGCCTCCAAGGCAATGTCAATTTCCTTTGCCAATTTCTTCCGGACTATGCGACAAAAGTCCATGGGTTCTTATGCTTGCTCCATAACAACATTCCTTTTGTATGGTATGAGCATGCACAAGGTGCTTTTGATGCATTGAAACAATCTCTAACTTCTACTCCATTGTTGTCTCCTCCCGACTTCACTTAGGAGTTTATCCTCTATGTGTCGGCATCTGAAAATGCTATTGCTAGATTCTTGGTTCAAGAAGAATATTCTCATCGAGAGCCCGTTATTTATTATGTAAGTCTGAAACTTTCTAGACCACCCTTATGTTACTCCCACAAAGAGAATATGACCCTCACCGTCATCTTTTTGGCACATAAGCTACGCCATTATATTCTCTTGAGCCATACTCGAGTTGTGGTCGATTCCAACCCCGTCCATTATCTCTTGAGTTTCCTCCCTGTCCAAGGTCGTGCTTGTGAAAATTGAGTCAGTAATCTTGTGACCAAGGAACAACTCACAGAGATTCAAAATCATTTGCACAAGAAATTTGACATGAAACACACTGCAATTATGAGTTGTAGCTGTAAGAATGTATTCAATAATCAAAAGTATAGATACAATGCCATACACATGCATGCATAGAAAGACAATTCGAATCCCAAGGAGGTCATTCAAATTGCACACATGAGAGTGGATTAGCTGTCAATTAGCCACACTAAACAAATCAGTTAACCACTAATCACAACCATAATTGACTCTAATTGAGCCCTAACTGAATCTGAGGAAGTAATGACTGAGTTTAACTGAATAGAACTCAACTACATGTCAATTAGTAGGTGGGGATGCATATCTAACTCAAGTTATCTCCAATGAAGTGAACTAAACTCAACTGAGTCACTAGAAGTTGTTGGAGGTGCCTTGAATCACTCTAGTTAACTCAAATCATCCCAAAATAGACAAAGATATGAGGAAGGAGCCTTTCCAACTCAGTCTAACTGATTTTTAGGTGAAACAACAATTAATTAACTCATTGGGGATTTTATGACAAGATGATCGCCTTAGATTTTCTCCCTAATTGAAGGAAGAATCCTAGTTAGCCTCCCTAATTGAAGGAGAAGACTTTAGTTGGCCTCCCTGATTGAAGGAGAATACTTTAGTTGGCCTCCCTGATTGAAGGAATCTGTTGGTGCTGATGCTAATGTCAGGAGTGTGTTGGTGTGTTGATGCTGATGTCAGTGATTCGTGTCAATTACTTAGGATAAGTGGATAATTAGGAAAAATTGACCAAATAAATATGTGTGGATTGGATAATGACTCCAACACCCTGCCTTTATCTATAATCATCTGGAGGAGTAAATGCAATAATGCTAGGGCCCTCGAAACAAAGGCCATAGGTTACCCTGTACAAAAATTAACTCTAAAATTCTCAAATAAATGCTAAGTGAGGAAAAGAGGAAAACCCAGTGGGAAGAAACCCCCCCCCCCTTAAGCTAAACACTAAATAAGTAACTGGTCACCCTCATGAACTCACCCCCAACAGTGAATGCAGGTAAGTGAATGTTCTCTCTGTAATTTTGTTGGTGAAAATATCTACAACCTACTCATCTGTAGGGCAGTATTGGAGAACAATTGTCTTGTCATGCACCAACTCCCTAATCTAGTGCATATGGATCTCAATATGTTTTGTCCTCTGCCACTAAACTGTATCCATTGAGATCTTGATAGCACTTTGTTTTTCATGAAATAGGATAGTGGATGAAGTACTACCAATGTCAAACTCAGACAAAATGCCTTGCAGCCAAACTACCTGGATGCAAGCATTGACTGCTGCCCTGTATTTTTCCTTTGTTGAAGAAAGGGAAATGGCAGTCTATTTTTTGCTAGAACAGAAAATGGGACCACCACAAAACATAAACACATAACCATAAGTGGAATTTCTATCTATGCTATCCCCTTCTCAATCAGAATCTGTAAAACCGACTAAATCTAGCTCAAAATTTGCAGCATAGTGAATGTCGTAGGATCTAGTGCCCCAAATGTACTAAAGGATCCTCTTGGATGCCTTCCAATGGAGTTCATGAGGCTGATGCATATATCTTGATATAAAATTCATGGCATAACAAATTTCATACATTGAATGTGTCAAGTATAGCAAGCTTCCGATCAACTGGCAGTAAATAGTGGAATCCATGGGTGGAGTGGATTTTCCCTCATCAAGACTGATTCCCGAGAGGAAAGGAAATGGTGCAGCCTTGCAATAATCCATGTTAAAATTAATTAACAGGTCTGCAATATATTTTTACTGATTTACCATTATACCATCAAAGTCTTGGGTGATTTCAAGCCCGAGAAACTGTCTCAGCAGGCCCAAATCACTCATTTCAAAAGCATCATGAAGAGCAGTGTTTACAAAGGAAATCGAAGGAAGTGTGCTTCAAGTTATCAAAATATCATCCACATACAATACTATTATCAGAATATTACCTTAATACTACTTCAAATATACATTTGGATCATATTTGCACCTCTCAAAGTTTTGTGAAAGCAGAAAGGCATCCATTTTGGCATACCAAGATCTTGGGGCCTGTATAAACCCATATAATGATTTTTGCAACTTACAAGACAATGATGGATATGAAGTATATCCTTAATATGCTTCATATATATTTATTCTTGCAGGTATCCATGGATAAAATCACTCTTGACATCCATGCGATGCACCTCCCAGTGCTTGGATGCTGAAATGGCCAAAACTAGCCTTATGGAATCCATCTTTGCCACTGGTGCAAAGGTCTCATGGTAGTCCACTCCTTGGACTTGGGAGAATCCTTTAGAAACTAGCCATTCTTTATACTTGTAGGTTGAGCCATCTACAGATACCTTTTTCCTATACATCCACTTTCACTGAACAAGTTTCCTCCTAGGTGGAAGGGAAACTAGATTCCAAGTTGCATTTTTCCGAAGAGAATTGAACTCTTTGTCCATTGCAGCTTGCCATCTCGAATATTTTCAAGAATGGTAGTAAGAATTGGGATCAGACCCAACCATCAGGTATCAGGTATCAGAGATCAAGGAATCATTTCAAGAAAGACCAATGCCTGCTCTCAAAAAATCAAACCAGGTTCTCCTGGATCAATAGGATTTCCAATGTCTAACTCGGCGGATGAGTGTCTTTTCTGCCCATTTTGAAAGGTGAGTGGGAACATTAGAATATGATTCAGAACCTGATATATTTTTTTCACTTATATAATATATCATATCTGCAAAATCAGAGCCTTCACTCCCATTTTCATCATCAGAATCAGTGAAAGAACGAGAGGAATTTTCAGCACTTTTTACCTTGACTAGTTCCCCCTCTTGGAAAGGTTCTTCAAAGCAGACACTTCTCTCAATGAATATCTGTTTGGTTCTGATATTCAGAAGTTTGTATCCCTTTGAATCCTCTGATATCCAATAAACATGCACTCAATTCTTTGCGTTTGCAAATCCTTTCTCTTGTCAAGTGGAATTCAAGCATAAGAAGTGGACCAAAAAAATCTCAAATTTGACACATTTGGTTTGTGCCCAAAGTAAGCTTTGAAAGAAGTTTTCCCTTTCACGGAAGAGTGATGTACCCTATTTTGAATGTATGCTACAACATTCATGGACTCATCCCAAAGGTTTTCAGCCAAACCTTTGGCTTCTAGCATGCAGGTAGTGATCTCTTTGAGGGCCCGGTTTTTCCTTTCCGCTACACCGTTCTGTTGGGGTGTGTAGGGAATGGAGTGGTGGATTTGGATCCCATATTTGGCACATATTTGCAGAAGATAAGAATTGATATAATTTCCTCCATTATCAGATCTGAGATACTTTATCTTCCTCCCATAGGCATTCTCCACAGATGCCTTCAATTCAGTGGATCTTTCAAGAACGTCATGTTTTTTCTTTAGGAATAAAACCAAAGTGAATCTGGAGAAGTAATCAATAAAGGTGAGCACATACCTTGAACCAATCATGGAGGTTGTAGGAATGGGTCCTCTAATGTCAGAGTGGAACAGCCCCAAAATACTTGTTGCATGGCTTGCCTTTCCCTGATCAAATTTGTGCTTAGGGTGTTTGCCGATAATGCAACCTTTACAAATTCCACTGGAAGTTTTGATGGTTGAGAGGACTTTGACCATTGAATGTTTCTGAAGTTGTTGAAAATATTTGAATTTCAAATGTCCAAATATCTCATGCCAAATCCTACTAACCTCATTTTAATGAGTTAGAAGAGCGGTGGGCTTTGCATCCGGCAGAAACTTGGAAAACTCATAGGTATTAGCATGTGTTGTAATCTTACAGATCACAGAAGGTTACCAATAATACACATAAATAATCATATACACATATAGAGACAAGAGACAAGAATAGGTAAGGGAATAAAATATTATATTATCACATGAGGGTCCATACATATATCAAAACTGAACCAAGTTCTTTAATTGGCTCAGCAACCTATTATATATGATTTACATAACAGTTATAAATAACTACTTGTTGGTTCGATCAACCGACACGACCTTTGGAGGCCGACCTAATCTCCGATTAGTCAGTTAACTCAACTAGTTGGCTCACCGACTAGCTCCTCCAACATCTCCCCTAGGAACAAAATATTTCTTTGTCCCGAAGAAACATGGAGGGTATTCAAAAATTCTTCTGTCTAAAATAGTTACTACATTTGCTTTGTCTTCATGGATTGTGTAAACGAATGGACGGTCGTTTATGCACACATACTTCTACAATAGCTTCTACCTTGATGTCCAGTTGGTGTTGAAACTCTACCCAAATGCATAGAGCATTCTGGATATCGATGGTCAAGGTGGTGAGGCTTGACAGAGTCGGCATCTTCTCTTGAATAGAACAATCTGTAATGTTTTCTAGGTCAGGTCCCATTGACTGATATTTTTCATCTATTGTATCTAATAGTCTTCTCATCTGTGGGAAGATATTGTCGAGTATGATGATGCTTGGAAGTACCTAGGTCGTCCACTAATGTGCTTGTTCTTCTAGCTTGTCTAATTTTGTTGTTTCTAATACGATCTGGTCCTATATTTGTGTTCTCATGCTGTCACCCAGACCTTGTTGATTTTCTAAATTTTGGATGTGCTCACTGGTTTGTCGAGTATGCTGGAATACTTGTCCATAGTAGGTGTACCAGCTCCATAGGACTTCTTCCGTGGTAACAGACTCTTCTAAGTGGTCCTGCACTACCTTGTGTGCTTCAGAAAATGTTGTGTACTGTTGTCTTAGTAGCACAGAATTTTCTTCCGTTTGTTCATATTTCTTAGTTTGCAGCTGCATCTGCAAGCTCGACACGACACTTTCAAACAATTGGTATGATTTTTCCAATGGTTTGTCAGTGTCGGTTTCTACCATTTCTGGTATCACTATTTGTGTCAAATTCCTACATTTGATCAAGAATTTGACTTGTTTTGCTTTCATTTTTTCCATTATTTCTTGCTTTTTTCAATTTCTGTGTGATGCTTCTTTAGTTACTGCTTCCAGGAGTCTATCCAGCTCTCCATCTTTCAACTTTGGTGTTAACTGCAGAAGTCGATCCAAGTTGATGAAGGTGGACAGTTGTTAGTGTTTATCATTTTTGTTGTTCTTATTTTTTCTTCTTCTCTTTCCTCTTGCTCTTATGCTTTGACTTATGGACCACTTCTGATCCTGTCAGTACAGATGTTGCTTGATGCTATGGAGTCTGTTGTTCTTCAGTCATCGGATTCTTAGTCGAATGAACTCCTGCTATGCTAGGATTAATTTGTTTTGTTTCTAAGATGGGGTTTGTGGTTGTTTATGCTTCTACTGGTGATGAATATGGAGGGTATGGGTTGTGCGGATGCTCTGGTTCTGGTGGTGGTGATGGTGAATGGTCTAAGGTTATGGCAGTGGTCGAAAGTTGTGTTGGTATGGAACCTTAGACTTCTATTTGAGGATTGACAGGGTTGTCTACCTCTTCCATGAGGTCATTGATTTTAGCATCAATGGTTGCATGGGTACCTTCTAGGGTAAGTGGTTCCCTTACTTCCACATTGGCTAGATGGTTTTGGAATGTTGGTGTGCATGCTGAAATGTGGGTCGTAGCTACAGTGGACGTCGGGTTGGGGTTACGAAGGTATGACGATTTGTTGATTCCTATGACTGATGGTGGTGATGAAACTTGGGTGATTTGTGGAATGAGTCTTTGTCGAGCAGAGCTTGACTTGACAAGTTTGTGGGTGGTATTGATCTGTTGGGATTTAAGGAATAGGTTTGGTAAGTCATTGATAAATTGCTAAAGTTCAACATCTTTATCCATCTTTTCCTTAAGGATTTCAGGGATTAACTCATTATACCCCAGAGATATGGTCAGGGTTGATTCTTGTGTTACTCTAGTGGCAGACGATCTTAGTGAATCTGGGGTTAAGTCAATAGGATTTATTACAGGCGAGGTAGCAGTTCTTACCTTCTTTGGTCTGCCTTGTTTTGCTCCTAAGTCAATGAACCACTTGAATTGTGTTTCGACCGATACTTTATTTTCTGCAGCATCTTCTATGATGTCGAAAGCAATAGCCAGTAGTTCTTCTTCATCTTCTGACTCTTATAAAATAATTTTACGCTTCCCCTTTTCTTTTTCCTGATTTGCTTTCTTTTTCCTTGAGGCTACTATTTCCTTTGCAATTTTTCTTAAATTTTCTTTGTCATAGCATACTCTGGATTATATGATTCGATATCTTCCTCTATTTTTTCTCTTCCTCCCTCCTGTTGATGAGTCCTGATGATAATATGTTGTTCTGTCGGTATGACCGCATGTTGTTCAGTTGGTACATTTTCAATTTGGAGGGGTTTTTGTCACTCTGCCATAATGTCTCCTGAGATGAAAGTACTAATATGAAGGTTGAATTCATAGTCTTCCTCCTTCTCTTGATCGGTTAACAGCTCTATAATATCTTGATTGTTTTATTTTGCATCTTCTGGTATTGGGATGTCATTTTTGGTCTGTCTTGCCAGCTCTGTAAAGATCTCCTCGATTGTTGGATAGTAGTCAAGTGGTTTTGCGTTTGTTGTAGACCCTTGCTTGTGCCATACTGTCATGTGGTCTAGTTTTGGTTGGATGTGTGTTGTAGGGGGTTGACATCTTCAGATGTTTTGACGCACCCTCCATCTAGTTGTTCTTATTTTTAGGTTTTGGAACCAGTGCTCCAGGAATAATTTATTTTCTTCCTGTTCTAGTGGGGTTCTAGCCATTGAAAACGGCTTAAAATGCCACATATGAAACTTGGACGGATCCAACAAGTCTTTATTCCCAACTGGACATAAATGGTGCATTTCTATCCATATTAGAAGTGATGGGAATCTTATCATTCCACCTGATTCCTGACACTTCTCGCATATAGACTTGAGGATGTTGGCCATGTATTGCGCCCAGCGGTATATCTTTCCTGTGCTTGCTATGTGGTCGAATGCTTCCAGCATGTTGAGCTTCAAATCACAGCCGCGTTCTGTAACTGTTAGGCTGGTGGATACAATTTTAGCCACAATTTTGGGTGTGGTATCCTGGACTTGCCCTATTATCAACCTCTTTGAGTTTTTCCTGTTGTTGTTCTTGTTATTTTTTTGACTAACCATTCCTTGATTCCTACAGGGACAGGGTCACCTTTGTTGGATAGTCCCCTGGTCTTATAGATGGTTTCAACTGAAATTTCCATCGGTATGTCGAAGTAAAACTTCCCATTGTGGTACCGACTGATTATGAATTTAACAATGGTTTCCTTTGTCCCTCCAAAACTGGCCATGAGTGGTGCATTGATAAAGTTCATAATGGTGCTATTATTTACCTTCTGTGCTTCCTCTATCATTTTTTATTGACCCGAGTAAGCCCATTCTTTAATTTCTGTCCAATATTTCCCCCACGAGCTTTCCTGCACTTTCACGTTTTTTATATTCTTTAATCATTTTACTAGTCGGTTGATTTGACGTTTTGGTCCTCTTGTCAATGATGAAAGTATGGTCGATCTGTGGTATATCGATGATAAAATTCTCGATTATTGTCGAATGGTCTACTATGCTTGTCAAGGTTCATTTTTCTTTTTTCTTGATTTTTGGGGTTTTAATTTTTATTCTTTTTATAGGTTTTTGTAACATTTATAGAACCGTTTCTAGACCTCTTGCTATGAGTTACCCAGCTGCAATTTCTGAGATCTCAACACCATTTGGGATGAAATAAATTCTCTTGGGAACTCTGATGTGTGGCATTTGATATACACTTAACATATTAAAGGCCAAGGAGGGTACATACAAAACATCATAGAAGATGCCATGTTCAAGTTTTATAGTACCTTTTCCTTTCGAAATGATCTGAGAATCATCTCCCATGTGGATGGGAATGTTGCAGTCGAAATCCAGGAATGAGAAGGAATATTTGTTTTCCACCATATGGTTTGAAGCTCCATATTCTATGAGGAGATCTCTAGGCTTCAAAACAGTTGCCATGAGGGCATGTCCTCTTTCTGGATGGATGTCTCGATCATGATTATCTCTCTTCCTAAAACTGTCACAAAGATTGATATTACTCTTCTCAAGGAGAAGAGTCATCTCATCAATATTTTTATTCATGTAAGAATTTTTAGGGTGAAATCCCTTCCCGCAATAGGAACACTTGACCTTTTCTTTACCTTGGTTCCCTTTGTTCTTGTTGTTATTTGAGCCAGAAGGCTCATCTTGTTGTTGAGGTTTCTCCTTTGTCTTTGGAGAATCAAATTTAGTCTTCTCGTTCTTCTACTTGACCTTGCCATTTGTAGCCTTGGGTCCCCTAGCAAATAGATATTGGTCCTTGGAAGATCTGATGATCCCCATCTGGACTAGATTGTCGTGCTCGTTTGTGAGGGACTCAATGAATGCATTGAGGGAAGGCATTTTCCAATTTGGAATTATGAGCTTCCCAGTATGGAATGTGGAAACAAATACTGAATAATCTGGACCAATTTTTGAGAGGATTTCTAGAATGAGTTGATCATCAGTCTTCTCAACCTTGCACTGCTTCAACTGGAGCACCTGGTGCTTGAATTTGGTGAGAAATCATTCATAGTTTCCTAGTTGCCTGGATTTAGGGAAATAAGCTCATTCTCTAGCTGATAGATCCTTACATCATCTTGCTTATTAAATAAGGAAGCAAGTGTGCCCCAAATATCCTTCAAAGTCTTCAATCCCGTGATGTGGAAGAGAAGATATCTGGAAATAGACAAGAACAAGAAACCATAAGCATCATCCAGCTAATTCCAATACTTTTCCTTATCAACAACATGGGTCAGCTTTACTTCCGTCTCCATTGTGACTTTGTAGTTTCCTTTGGAGCGAAGCTGAATCTCAATGTCCTCCTTCCATTGGTGGTAAATGAAGGGAGTAAGAGGATTCATAGAAGAATCCATGAATTTGATGCAAAAAATACAGTGAAAGACCTGTAAAAAAACCTACAAAAACAAAAAAAGGGCGCCGCAAGGTCGAAAAACCTACACTTTCAAGTTTTCATCACACCCAGCTTAATTAATCAAGTAAGCTTGATCAATAATTCCTTTTCTTAGGATTTATGTGGTAAACTTTTGGCTTCTGGTGTAGTGTTGGAATTTCTGAGCATTTTGCTCAAATTGCATGCTAGATCCGTCAAGAATCTTGCGGGAGAAGAAGAGCCTTGTCCCACCATGGCTCTGATACCATGTGAAAATTGAGTCATAGTAATATTGGGACCAAGGAACAACTCACAGAGATTCAGAATCAATTGCACAAGAAATTTGACATGAAACACACTGCAATTAGGAGTTGTAGTTGTAAGAATGTATTCAATAATAAAAAGTAGAGATACAATGTCATACGCATGCATGAATAGTAATACAATTTGAATCCCAAGGAGGTCATTCAAATTGTACACATGAGAGTGGCTTAGTTGTTAGTTAGCCACACTAAACACATCAGTTAACCACTAATGACAACCATAATTGACTCTAACTGAGCCCTAACTGAATCAGAGGCAATAATGACTGAGTCTAACTGAATAGAACTCAACTTCATGTCAATCAGCAGGTGGGGGCGCATATCTAACTCAAGTCAGCTCTGATGAAGTGAATTGAACTCAAATGAGTCCCCAAAAGTTGTTGGAGGTGCCTTAAATCACTCCATTTAACTCAAATCAGTCCAAATTATAGACAAAGAAATGAGGAAGGCACCTTTCCAACTCAGTCTAACGGATTGTTAGGTGAAACAACAACCAGTTAACTGATTGGGGATTTAATGACAAGCATATCACCCCATATTTTCTCCCTGATTGAAGGAGGAAGCATATTTATCCTCCTTGATTGAAGGAGAAGACTTTAGTTAGCCTCCCTGATTGAGGGAGTGTGTTGGTGCTGATGCTGATGTCAGGAGTGTGCTGGTGTGTTGATGTTGATGTCAGTAATTTGTGTCACTTACTTAGGATAAGTGGATAATTAGGCCAAATTGACCAAATAAAGACGTTTGGGTTGGATAATGACTCCAGCAGAGCTACCAAGTGGATTTTCATTCTACAAGAGTACCACCTAGAATTTGTCGCACCAAAATTCACCAAAGCTTTGGCATTATCTTCCTTGATGGCAAACTTCCCTTCCTCATCTACCTTGCCACCTATCATAATCAATATTCCTGATGAATTCTTATTTTCTATATACACAGAAGACCCATAATATGGGGGCATTCTCAAATACTTGTGCACACATAAATTCATGCCCCTCTTAAGCTGTGAATATCATCGTTGAATTTGTCACCAAACTGCTTGATATCTCCTTATTGGTGTTGTATTGTACCACCGCGGTGTCAAAACCATATTGCATCTCTAAGTCACCCACATTGAAGTTGAACAAGTACTAAATGGATGTCATAGTGGATCCTATGGTGGACACCTCTTCGGTTTAGCCACCTCTCAAAAGATACTCCATGTAGGTTATTTCTGGACCACCATCTTTGTCGATTGCATCCATGCAATTAAAGGTTGCCGCAATTGTCAAATATTTGCTCCAAAGGAAAGGACACCTCTCGCACTGCTACATCCTGGCGTCACAATTGGTCCCTCCAGCAAATGGGAAATTGACTTCACAACCTATAACCCTCCCTCCATTGGTGACCATAAATACATCATTTTGGCCATTGATTACTTTACCAAATGGGATAAGTCCATGCCTACTTTCAACTGCGACACTTTTCTTTTTTAACCACGTTATCACTTGTTTCGGTGTCCCCCAAAAGTTATTCTTAGACCACGGTTCTCATTTTGAGGATGTTTTTTGGACCATGTTGAAGTTTGAACAGCAATGTTGTAATACCCCAGTTTTGGGCCCATGGTATTTGGATTGTACATGATGTAAATGTTGTATGGGATCATGGCAAGGAGCTCAAGGTCAAGGCCCTGCCATCCATTGATGTTTTATGTATAGGTGATCAAGGTTGATACCCATGGTTTATGTTTCTAATTCAAGCATAGTCTATATATTCGTGAACATCATGTAATTACACAATTAATAAAATACCACAACTAGTTATGGGACTACAAATGTGAAAGAGATGGGGGCATGATTCCACAAACAGATAGGGTGGAGAGTGAGTCAACCTCTGAGCCTTAGGGTGAGGCCAGATGTCAATGGGAGAACCCATGTACCCCTAGCTACCTTTTTTTCCTCTACCCTCTACCCTCAATCATCAATTTCTTACAGAAGTTGGTTGAGGCAGTTAATGACTTGGGCAGAGCAAGGCATGGAAGTCTGATTGTTTGTCTGCATAGACCTGCAATCTGGGAAGCTGCGTTCTTGATTTTGAAGAAATAAAACCCTAGATTACATGCTATTCCATTATTTTGGGGGTTGTGTTGAACGTTTTGGGTCATTCCTCTTGTGGGTGTTTTATTAATTCAACATTCTCCCCATTCCACTTGGATCATGCGCGTTGTGTGTTCGTCCAGAGAACCATGTTTTCATTCTAGGTTGTTCACCTGTTGTTACCATCCTCAGCCGCACAGAGGTTCGGTGGTCTCCTTTGTGTTTCTGAATGAATGAGCAAAGGAGATCACCCGATTTTATGAGAAACAGAGGTTATCTGTGGTTTCCCCAATGTTGTTGTGCACTAGTCTCCTTTGTCCCAGAGAGAGTGGAAGCTTGTTTTTTTGTATAGACATTGTGGTTTGTTGTATGGTGCACCTTGGTTTGGGTTTGAACTATATACAATACTTAGGAGTGGAAGAGACGTATAATTTTCTTGATAAACCTAGCATGGAACCTCACAATAATATAAGAGTGACTGGTGAATCTTCTCTGCACATACTGAAGAGCACTAGAAGGGAAGGTGTATCCCGAGGGACTGTTGAGCAGAGAAGGGGACACTTCCTTATGTTGGGTGTGTAGGAAACGTGGATGCCAAGTTGGATATATCTTATGAAGGTGTCCTTAGCTCCATGGATGAGCTCACTAGCTTAGCAGTTCTTCCTTTCCACTGCCTCGCAACCTATTGACCCAAGGTAGATTGGCTTGGATGGTATCCCGTTATCCCAATTGGATCTTGGCTTGGTTGTGTCTTGTGGTGCATTTGGACTTGTGTAAATATTGGATGGACAAATTTTTAACCCAACTATGAAAGATGTCTTGGTCAAGTAGCCTATGAAACCCATCTATTGGCTTGGTTGGTCCTAAAGGCAATTGTTGGTTTGTAAGCCTGCAACCTAATAAACCCAACTTGGTGTTGGATTGGCTGGACAATCTAATAAACCCAAGTGTAAACTTGTTCCCTCATTTTGCTTAATGGTTGAAACAGAGTTGATACTCATCGTGGTTGTGAATGCTAGGCTTTGGTTTCTAATGGTTGCGTTTTGGGATGGGTTTGTCTGTGACTTTAATGGTCGCTACATTTGTAATGCGATAGGGATTGGGGTTTTTCCTATTGGGGTTTAGTCTCCTTTAACCAGAACCTTAACGTATTTGGCTTGTTAATGGGTACTTTGTGTGGGAAAATGAGACTGGTAACCCTTGGCAACTCTATGTATTTGTAAACAAGTTTATGTTAAGATAATGGTGGCAGCACCATTGCTTGCAATGGTGCAAGGCCGAAATGGAACTACTGTGTAACTCCTTATTATTTTTTATAATGATTAAGTTTATAAATACATGCATCATTTCCATACTATGTCAGTTTTGTGGTTATTATTCTTAATGGACTGTGTGGAATTCAAAATCATTGTTTGAGTTATTTGTATGGATAATGTTGGCAGCATTGATGGATTTGGGGACACGGATGTAAGAGTTGACTGTGGGTGTAGCCCTGTGTTTAGCAGTCATTGTTGTTGATCAATGTTGATAGGTTTTAATGGGTACTCTGTTTGGGTTGTAATCCAAAGGCCGTAGATTTGGAAGGACCCTTCCAAAGGATGTTGTGGCTAAACATGTAGCGTTGACAAAGTTAAAGCTTTTGGTATTTTGATTTAAATGTTTGGATATGTAAAAGGTCAAGGGCCATAGTTACAACGTGTATATTTTATTGGGTCTTTCGACCTCTGTGCAAAGAATTGATTTTTTTAATTACACCCTGCGTATATGTAATATAGTGTGGCTTTGATTAGTGGAAAGTTGCGGCATGAGGTATAAATGAAGTATCAAATCCTATAGGATTCGTCCACTGTGGCTTTGTAAATAAAACCGAATCTGCAGGAATCAGTCCTGGGTCGTTTATGGTTGTGAGGGTTTAAATATGTGTTGCGAAACGCCCACAAGAATTGATCCTTCAACCTCTAAGTAATTATATTGTTTTTAATGATTATTGTGCATTAGTATTATGGTTGATTTATTACATTGGGCTTTGCATTATGGTATGCGATTTTTATAATGTAGTTTGTAATTGTTTATAGGTTTTGATTTATTATACTTGCCATGGTTTTATTATGTTCATAGTAACATTATTGCATAAGCTTTTGTGGATGTAGTTGGTATAAATATTATGTGATTTTATTTAATGTGGATTAATGTTTAGCCTTGGGTCTTGGTAAAACTATATACACAGACCCTGATAGGTCTTCGATGGTTTTGAGTTTAGCTTTAGTATTTTAATTGAATAATTATTCTTACATAAAGAATAATTTGTTTATAGTATTACTTCATTTAGAATATAGTGTTGTTTACTATGTTAGTTAATCTGTAATTTATATTTATGTTTGTTTAAAGCTTAACCCGAACTAGTCTTTTGCTTCTAAACATAGCTTTGCTGGAAATATGAAATCTGCCAGTAGAATTTATAGGTAAATAAAAAAAGAACTAAGTATAGTAGAAATAAACCCTAAATATTTCTTATACAGGAATTAAATTACAGACATGGGGTTTAAAAATAAAATGTAAACCCTTAAAGATTTTGACAGGGAAACAATGGTAAACATAGGGTTAGAATTATAACATAAACACCTGCATATTCTAACCAGAGATTATACTAGATAATGGAATAGGAATTCAAGAACCTCATACTTGAAAAATGAAGCTATACCAATTGTTGAAACCTGCACACTCAAATACCCATCATTAACAATTCACAGGCAAATCTGACCTATGTATAGATGACCAAATCACTTGGGAACTACCATGTTCCACCCAACCATGATCCGAAACCATTCATGGTTTTAATCTGGATCCCCCCGAACTGGTTCCAACATGCAAGTAGCTTAGAGCTCCTAAGGTAAGGCTTCCCTAACTGTATATCAGGTGGATCAATTCTCCTTTTTCCTCTTAGGAAAATGTTCTCCAAGAACTCTCTTGAGAATAATCAGGCATAATAATGACTCCGAAAAGATGGAAGAGATCCCCAATCTTCTCTTTGGCTTGGAACTTATAGATAGACTTTTCAATCAAAGGGGCAGTTAAATCAAGAATCATTTGATTTCTTGATTTAACCCTTTTGATTTTAATTAGGTACTTTTAATATTTTAACTTAGGAACTTTTAACTAGTTCCTAATTGGACTTTTATAGGTATTATACTATTTAATTTTCTTTTAGTAATAATAATAATAGATGAAGCTTTTCTTTCTTTCTTACATTATTATTATTATTACTATGTTTACTCTTTATACATACCATGTATAAAATATATAATAATATATTATTTTTTAACATTTGTCTTTGGGCATCACATATTGGGATCCCTAAACTTATGACACTTTCTTCATTAAGGTCATCAGGTAGGTGGTTAGGTCTACTAGCATAGGAAACTCTAAACATCCTTGCATGTTGGATTCCCTCATATAACATGGTACTTCTTCAGTATTTGATGAGATACAAAAATTCAAGATTTCATTTAATCACTTATAAATAAGTCAAATGAGATCAATATTTTACTCAATTTGTTTTCACTCGGGAATCATTAATTCTTTTTAGTAACTCCTAGCACTTATACAAAGCCCATACGTAATTCTATAAACAGGGAGTTACAAACTTAGTGCAATTCCAGAGCTCCTCGCTCAACACTAATGCTAGGATGTACTTGTAGGATACACCTAGGGATACAATGGCCAAGGATATGATGTTCCAGAGCTTATTCTCAACATCAACATGGAAGGCTCTGGGGCTTATTCCCAACACTTCCAATTTATCTTTTCATGTGTTCCAAAGCTTCATGCTCAACACAAATGTCTCGAAAATCATGTGCTCCAAAGCTTCTTGCTCAACACAAATATAAGTAATCATGTGCTCTAGAGCCTCTTTCCCAACACAAAACATCAATTTACCCATGTGCTCTAGAGCTCCTCACTCAACACAAAACATCTCATCAACCATGTCCTTCAGGGTCCACGGCCAACACAAGCAAACATATATATATACATATCATATGCAATTGGCTTACACCTAATATATCAAAAAAATCATCATGTTCATATGAAGTGGGGTTTTTGACCCAGTATATTAAATTACAACATCAAGGTAACATCATAATCAATGGGGCTCATGCCCATAAGTGTTAGGTCCAAAATTCGGGATATTACATATGGGGTATGGGGACGAGACAAATGTCCAAGTTGAGGCTGTCAACAAGATCCTCAAAACCATGCTCCAATGAATGGTGGAAAAAAACAACTCCAACAAGCACCACTTTCTCTTTTCTGCCCTTTGGTTCTACTGAACATCGACTAAAATGGCCACCGATTTTACTCTATTTCACTTAATCCATGGTGTGGAATCAATTTTTCCCATTGAATGTCATATTCCATCACTCTGCCTTGTCGTCAAACTTCTATCTAATACTTCACCATTAGAACATCGTCTACTTATGCTTGTTAAACATACCAATGAGGACTATCGTGATTCTCTCCAAATGATTAAAGCAGCTAAGAATCGGTTAAAGTCCCACTATGATTCCCATGTCCACCCATGAACCTTTAGCGAGGGGGACCTACTCCTCTTCTACGACCAAGCCAATGATAAGATTGGGAAAGGAAAGTTTGAATCCATATGGTATGGCCCTTATGTCATCCATCGATGTCTCAATAAGGGGGGATATATCCTTGTTGACTGTGACAACCACCTCTTAAAGAATCCCCACAATGGGATCTACCTCAATAGGTTCTATACATGAATTCAGTCACTATGATTATCCTTTTTTCATAGTTTTTCTTTCTTGTTTTACATTGTTTTTTCCATGAGTCTCACAATGTGTTTCCTTGGTTTCTCCAAATGGATCCTACCTCACCTTTCTATGTTGGTTTCCCTAATGGTGCAAGTATATGGTCTCATAGTGTCTCCCTGGCTGCGTGGGTCATTTATTCCCCGTCACATGAGTTGATCCATATCGACGAAATGTGTGTTGGTATTGCTACGAACAACCAGGTTGAGTACGACAATGTCGGTGGTATCCTAGCCGTCGCCCTTCACTTGGGTATTTTTCTCCTTGATGTCTTCTCAGACTCCCAACTACTTATCTCCCAATTGATTAATTGCTACCAGGTACACAATCCTTGCCTCTTTAGAAATTTCCTATGCACTAGACACTTGGTTAGACATTTAGAATCCATTTCATTCATGCATGTTCCAAGAAGTCTCAATATTGTAGCATACCAAATGGCTAATGATATTCTAGAGTGGCACATCAAGCATCGCATATAGGAAATACACTGCATCATGCATCATCATATAGTCATGCATACATATGTCATGTACATCATATACGAATCATCATAAAATGAGACACATAAAAACGCATAAAAATATAAAAAGGTGCATCCATGTGCATATATATTATAAATATCACGTTCAGTACAAAATGAGAAGCTCTAGAGGATTTATCGTCTGATCATACAGATCATACAAAAATACCCATGCTCAAACGCATTAGGGGAAGCATCACAAGATGCTACTCCGAGTCATCCTCCTCTGAATCTATGTCCTCGTCTGAGTCCTCCTCCTCATTGGAGCTCTCCTCCTCCATCGTCACATCACCCTGTTTCATGAGGTCCCCCTCCTCATCGCACCATCTCCTCATGCAAGTTTCATGAGGTCCCCCCTCATGCATCGCCTGATGCAGTCATAGTGTAGGTAGTTGCTCAAAGAAAAATATGCACAAGAAGGATGGGAAACAGAATTCCCCACCCACCAAGCTATCCTGATTCAATGCACGTTGAACCACCATCAAGTATATCTAGGCCCACCCATAGTATATGCCTCTCAACACTCTTTCTACCATCAAGAGTTGACCACCTGAGATCTTGTGCGGCCCTGTCAATCCCACGATATGAAACACCATAGCTTCCACTGCTCAAGTCTCTAGACTCTCAAAGTCGCACACTAATAACTACGACTTGTGCACATACACTAGGGCATAGAAATTCCTAGCACAAAGGTAATCCATTAGCACCCCCCTCAGGAGCTTCGGCGAGGTGTCATTGGTCACACCCAATAGCGGGAGACCAGTAAAAAATATACATCTCAGAGGGTGATCTCCAAATGCTCACTTTGGATGATGAAACACTTGGAGTCTCGATCCTAGTAACTCACTAGATTGTCCAACAACAGTTTTGATGAATGCATCAAGGGGATCTGAAAGAACTTCAGTAGCCCAAACCGGGCTAGTGTGTCCTGTACCAATCCATAATCCTCCACATATTCTCCGAGATCATGGATGTATCACTCTCTCCACCCTACTCGAGGCATCCTGCACATGCACAAATTCCCTGGCAAATCCCATTACACAAAAATTCTCATTATGGGATAGGTCGCGACTGCCTGACCTTTTTGTGTGACCCAAGTCGCACAAAAACCCTAGATAGTTGCGTCTAGGTCGCTCTTATTTCCAGAACATGTGCGACCTGGGTCACACCTGTATGCTCGATAAGTGTGACCTGGGTCACACCTTTTCTCTCGAAAAGTGCGACCCGGCCTTGAAAACCCTTTGGGCTCAACCATGGCCCCTAGAGTGACAAAAATAAAAAATTACAACATTTCAAATGACGAGCTCTTACCTGCAAGTCATAGATCGAAAAACTGTCGGTCCATTTGGATGAAATCAACAATTGTGTTTTGGAGCCCTCCACTCCATCCCAACACTGCACAATGAAAATGACACAGGTCATGTGGTCCCCCTTTTTTATAGGCCTCCATTTGGCCAAACTTTTCTTTTGTGCACCACAGAGTCATCCTGCATCTATTTTTTATGGTGATCACACCATCTTATTTCATTTCCATTCTTTATCTGTTGACGAGAACCACATCTCGTGCTCTCCCTATGTTTTTTCAGGCCATTTCCTGGAGTCACCTCGATTTGTGTGCCACCACGTAAATCACACGTTGGATGTATTGGCATGTTCACAAGCCATCCACTCCATCAATAATGAAAAATTGGCCTTATTTTATTGCATCCATCGTCCCACAAGGAGGCCCCACCAATGTTCCACTATTATTGATATTAACCATGTTCACAACATCACCCCTTTTGGTACATCGAACACTTCCTTCTTGCTTGAATGACCATTACAAAGTTTCTGTAAAGCTCTTTTCTGACTCCTAAAAGAATGAAAAGATTGTCGAGCGCGCTTGCTTCCTTTCATGCTTGTTAAAGAATTTGAAATGGCGTCTATGTGGCCTTGTTTATCTCCTTTTTGGACTATGTAGACTATTTCATGAAAAGGACCACCCTGGCTCCTTCCAGTTAGGAACGTTTCCCTTTGTATCTTTTTTATGATTTGTCGTACATTCGGAATGTAAGTTATGAAAAATCTCATTTATGGGTTATAATTAAGCTCTTTTCCATCCCTCTCATAAAGAAAATATCGTTGAGCAATCTTGGTTTTGTTCATGCTCTTAAAATTATTTGAATGACCGTCCAGTCAGTATAGGTTTAACCTTTTTCGGCCTGATTGGACTACCAATGGAAAATAATTATCTCTGCCCCTTTTGGCTGGGAGAGATATCCTTTGTACACTTTTATCCTTTTTCGGACTTAAGAGACTACTGTATGAAAAATAGAACCACTGGAGTCTTCTTCATGTTTTCAGACTCTCTAAACATGAAAAAACCATTTAGCATTTACCATCTCAGGTTCAACAAAAAATCCACAAGATAGTATCATATTGAGCATAATTCTATCCCTTCTTCGTGCTCCTTAAACTATTAAGAAGGACCGAAATGATATCTTTAGGTGCCCACACATATTACATATGGTATCACATTATGTCAACTCCCCCCCATTGGGTCGCATTTGTTCATAGTACTTTGCAATGAGTCTCCCCTGGTCCCCTTGGATATCACTAATCCAATTACTCCCCCAAGTATTTCCATTGCAGTTTTCTCCTTAGTTTCACAGCTATGATCCCTTTCCCATTAGTCGATTTCATTTGTTTCAAGGTCATCCCTACTGCCATACTATGAACAAAGAAATTTTGAGTCCCCTGTACTCCCTTTCCCTTGTTCCCCATTCAGTATCTCAGTCCCCTTACTGTTCCACATATTTGGTTATCCCCCTCATGCTCCTATCAAGGAAACATCATTTCCTTGTTAGTTGCAGGTCTCCCTCTATCTACGTGAACACATATATTCCATAGGATAGACCCAAGGGTCCCTGTATCATGATTTCATCCACCTCATTGATGAGTTCCTTGGACCACTTGAAAGGATACCTTAGTTATAACGTCCCCAACCCTCCGACCGGTCAAGAGGACGCTACTAAACACCAAACATATGGGCATCTAGCCCCATGAACATGATCATACATGTAATGCTGAAGCAAGATACTTAAAAACATAAAACATACTATGATGCATACTTGTTCAAATACATAGCGGAAGCAAAACAACATTCATTCATATGCAATTCAGCATTCAACATGTCCATCATCATAATTCATTAACAGTAAATATGATTGCAAAATAGATTAGCCAAGAATACTTATCTTATGAGAATTGTCCCTCAACTAGCTACGTCACTGCAATTTTCCTCCCAACCATAGGCCCACGTCCTCTTTAATCTCTCAGAAACAATGCCAGCCCCGAGCCGGGCATGATTCCCCAAGGAATAAGGAACTAGTAAGCTTACACATAGCCAAGGATAACAACACAACAAGGATACATAGTTCAGCCAAGCCAACACAGTTGGGTTTATCAGGAAAACAATGGATCAGCCAAGCCAACCAAGTTGGGTTTATCAGGCCATCTAGGAGTTGGGAGAGGCTAAATGCTAAGCTGGTGAACTCATTGAAGAGATAAGGACACCTACACCAGAACTAGCCTAACTTCTAGGACACCCACACACACCCAACACAAGGAAATCAATCCCTTCTCTGCTACACAGTCCCTCAGGCCCTGACCTCCCTTCCAGTGCTCTTCAGGGGTTATGGAGAAGAAATCCAGCCCACTAGCTCCGTCTGTGTGGTTCCCAAACACACCAGGTTTGTCAAGCAAATCATGCCCTCATCACCACTCCAATGAAGTCCGAATACCAAGCTCTGCATGCATGCAACAAAACCAACAATTACAGCTTTGATAGGGGAAAACAAAACCTAAAATGTTCTTGGCCCTATCATGGCCAAATGATTCACAATGGTAACCTACAGCTGATGCCACTTGAAAAGGGAAAACACAGTCAACAAGACGTGGATGGGACCATAACCAGCGATCATTGAGGAAATCACAACACACGATCCACAGATGAAGGACAGAACAATACACACTCCAATATGGAAAAGGAACACCGATTCTCTACACAGGCTGGAGGAAGAACATACCATAGAACAACAATCAACATTGAAGTATCTGGACAACTACACAGTCTGAACAGGAATGCAAAACAGGAAAGGGAACAACCTCTCAGGGTGGATGGAAGGGAAAACCACATACTCAGAACAACAACCCGTGAGAGAGAGGAGCGCGAACCCCACACATAGATTCATGAGTCCTTTTTATCTCCCCCGATGTGAGTAAAATGAACAGCCAAAAAAAATGGTGGATAGTTTTCCCAAACGGTGCGTGAAGGGGGAGCAGACTGGAGAGAGTGGGAGAGTGGCAGCATTTTCTGTTGGTTTCCTTTGCCCCATGTGAATGGAAAAACCCAGCTAGAGGAGGGTGCCTGTGGACAGTCCTACCACCCACCACTACTCAGAAAATAGCGTAACATAGCGTAACATAGCGTAACCAAATCGACGGTGGGGCCTTTGCCTTTAGCCCACACCATGATTATTTACAATATATGTATCATGTATATTTAATGCATCAGGGTCAAAACCGGGGTGTTACATTCCCCTCCCCCTTCAATAGCACTGTCCTCAGTGCTTTACAAAATTGAACAAAATGCTACACTGGTACCGCCTCAGTGTCCCACAGAATTGAACAAAAATGGATGTGCCAATTGCATGGCATCCTCTAGCTCCCATGTCACCTCTTCAGGTCTGTAGTGCTCCCATTGCACCTTTACCTGCCCTATGGCTCGGTTCCGGAGCATTGTGACCTTCCTGTCGAGGATGTGCATTGGATCGATTTGGAACTCTCCCTCGGTTCCACCTGAATCACATCCCAATTTATCACATGGTTAGGATCATGTACATATTTCATAAGCAAAGAAACATGAAAAACATGATGAGCTCTAGTACTAGCAGGAAATGCAAGTCTATATGCAACAGGCCCTATTCTTTTAAGCACTTCAAATGGTCCACAATATCTTGGGGACATCTTGGCACAACTTCCAAGCTTAAAGGAACTTTTCTTTGCCCTCACTCTGAGGTAAACATGATTCCCAAAACTGAACTCTCTGCTCATCCTATGCTTATTTGCATAGCTTTTATGTCTGTCCTATGCTACTTTCAGATTCTGTCTAATCTTTACAACCTCTTGCTCCATTTCTTTGAGCAATTCTGGTCCAAGCACAACCCTGTTCACTGGATTATCCCAAGTCACTAGTGTTCTACACCTTCTTCCATACAAAGCTTCATATGGATCCATCCCCAAGGATGCCTATTGTCCATTGTTGTAAGCAAACTCTACCAAGTGCAAGTAATCTTCCCACTTGGTTGGTTTGTCCATCACGTACATGTGAAGCATGTCTTCAAGCACCTGATTAACTCTCTTTGTCTGCCCATCTGTCTGAGGATGGTATGCAGTGCTGAAGTTTAGCTTTGTACCCAAATCTGCAAACAACCCCTTCCAAAAATTGGAAGTGAACTTGACATCTCTGTCCAAGACTATTGCCTTCGGCAATCCGTGCAATTTGAAAATATCCTTCATGAAGATCTTTGGAATGTCATCAGTCTTATGCGTAGACTTCACCAATATAAAATGTGTTGCCTTTGTCAACTTGTCTACCACAACCATGATGGAATCATGTTTTCTCCAAGTCATTGACAATCCTGTAATAAAATCCATGGAAATAACTTCCCATTTCCTTTCCGGAACTGGAAAAGGCTACAACAAGCCTACTGGATGTTGATGCTCAAAATTTACATGTTGACATTTCATGCACCTTGAAATGTATTCAGCCATGTCCTTTTTCATTCCTGGCCAAAAGTACTGCTTTCTAGCTGTAGCAATTGTTTTCTAATATCCTGGGTGACCAGAATACGGAGCTTGATGGATCATCCATAACAACTCTCCTCAAATTTGCTACATTGGGAATATAAATTCTACCTTTATAAGTGAGAAGTCCATATTCTTCCAATTTATATCCCTCATACCTCTTCTCAATACTTTTTTGCTGCAATTTGTCTTTTACCTGCTCATACAATTCGTCTCGAGCAGTATGATTAACAATCTGCCCCCTAAAATCTGTTTGGAAAATACTAAGAGATGCCACATGCATTTCTTGTACCTTCCTGTTGAGTGCATCAGCTACCTTATTCTCTTTTCCCTTTATGTGCTTGATTTCAAAATCAAACTCACATAAAAATTCCATCCATCTCGCTTGCCTAGCATCCAAAGTAGGCTGATCAAATAGATACTTTAGACCACAATGGTCTGTTATGAGTTCAAATCTTCTACCCATCAAGTAATGTCTCCACATCTTGAGAGCGTGTACTATGGCTGCAAGCTTGAGATCATGAGTGGTATAGTTCTTCTCATGCTCCTTCAGCTTTCTTGACTCATAAGATATCACATGGTTGTCCTGCATAAGGACTCCTCCAAGTCCTTGTCCGCATGCATCAATACACACCATAAAATATTTCTCTAGATCTACAACCTTCAATATTGGTGCACTAGTGAGAAGATTCTTCAACCGCTGGAAGCTTTCTTCACACTTCGAAGTCCATTCGAATTTCATCCCCTTCTTTTGCAGAGAAGTGATGGCATGTGCAACTTTGGAGAATCCCTTAATGAATCTCTTGTAATATCCTGCAAGTCCCATAAAACATCTTACATCCATCACATTTCTTGGAGTAGGCCAATTCATAGTGGCTTCAATCTTTTCAGGGTCCACAGATATACCCTCTTCTGAGATAATGTGACCCAAATACTAAATTCTATCTTTGTAGAAGTCACACTTGCTTAGTTTTGCATACAGCTGATGCTCCCTGAGCAATTGCAATGTCAATCTCAAATGTGCTTCGTGTTCTTCCTCATTCTTAAAATAAACAAGAATGTCATCAAGGAAAACAAGAACAAACTTGTCCAAATACCTACTAAAGACACTATTCATAAGGCACATAAATGTAGCTGGTACATTTGTGAGGCCAAATGGTACCACTACAAACTCATAATGTCCATACCTTGTTCTGAAGGTTGTCTTATGAATGTCTTCATCCTTGATTCTCACCTGATGGTAACCAGACCTCAATTCACTCTTGGAAAATACCTTTGCTCCCCTCATTTGATCAAAGAGGTCATCAATCCTAGGAAAAGGATATTTATTCTTCACAGTAACCTTGTTCAACTGTCTGTAATCAATACATAACCTAAGTGTACCATCTTTCTTCTTTACAAACAGAACCGGTGCTCCCCAAGGAGACACGCTCAGCCGGATATACTTCTTTTCCAACAACTCTTGTAGCTGCCTCTTCAACTCTAGCATCTTCGGTGTACTCATCCTGTAGGGTGCCTTCGACACTGGTGCTGCTCCTGGCACAAGTTCAATTGTGAAATCAATGTCCCTATCTGGAGGAATCCCTGGGATCTCATCAGGAAACACATCCTTGAATTCCTATAACACCCGATAGTCCTCCAAGCTAGGAGTTTCATCTCCTGTTGGTTCCAGAATATGAGCTACATACAACTGGCAACCTTTCCTACAGAACTTCTTCAACTGCATTGCTGAAACCTGTCTTACTAAAATTACCTTTGGAATACCTTTCACAACTACTGGGTTTCCTTATTCATCCATGCATTCAAAAGTCTCATTATAACAGTCAAGATTTACTCTATGAGCTTCTAACCAATCCATTCCAATGAGAACATCATAGGAACCAAGCGATAGAACATTCAAATCTACACAAGTGACCAATCCATTCATGACCAATGGACATTTCTCTACCACTTCGTTGACCTTTCTCTTAGTCCCAGTGGCTAGCTGGTATAACCAAGATTTTCTATGCTTTACCTTCTTAAAAGCACAAATATCCACTACTCTAGGAGTAATGTAACTGTGAGTAGAACCAGGGTCATTCAAAATAGAAACAGACTGTTCAACAATATTACCTGCAACTTCAACCATAGTTGACTGGTGATCTTCCTGGAGGTCCCTCCAGTGCTGCATAAATTCTAGGGACTGCTCTTGCTACTTGACCCACTATTCCTGCATCCTGAATGTTATAAGCTGGCCTTGCACTTTCATTCTCAAGTGGACAATATCTGTGCAAGTGGGGTCCTTCACATTTCAAACATTTGAGTGGACCTTTATTCTATTGTGGCTCTTTAGGATTTCCACCTGTCATTCCAACTGGATTACTCGCAGCTTGGGATGGCTGCTTCTACTGATTCCTGAATCTAGAAGGTTTGAAAACTTTCTTTCTTTGATCAAACTTCTCATTCTTCTTGTCCTTCCATGCCTTATGGTAACCGGGTTTAACTTTGCTTTGCTCATAGCAATACTTAGCCTTTCTTATCGCTTCTTCAAGAGTTCTAGGTTCATAAAACTCAATTCGATCTTTGTAATACTAAGGCAATCCACTCAGAAACTGTTGGACCTTCACTTTTTCCTCTCTGATGTACCGGACATACCTCAACAATTCCAAGAACTTATTTACATATTCATCCATGGTCTGTTGTCCCAATCTCAACTCATGGAACTCCTTAATCTTCTCATCATAATACCTATCAGAGAGGTATTTCTGCTTGAAATACTTCTTAAATTGTTTCCACTTCAGTTTCCTTTCATTGATCCTCTTTACTTGCTTGAAGTGTTCCCACCAAATCGATGCTCTTCCATTCAGATTGAATATGGAAACTCTTGCCTTCATGTTTCCTGAACAATCCTGCACTTGAAAGTACTTCTTTATCCCAAGAAGCCAAGCTTCAGCCTCTTGTCTAGTCTTTATCTCACCATCAAATGTAGGAGGTTTAGCTTTCTTAAACTCATCCCGAGAGTGATCCCTATGGGGCCTTCTTCTTTTCCTTTAACAAGAATATGAACTTATATCTCCACTAGATTCTTCAGAGTCAAATGATCAACAGGAATTCCTTCTCCTTCTCCTAGTACTGCTCTTACTGCCTTCTAGTCTTGTTGTACCTCCTCTAGAGTCTATCTTCCTTTGCAAGTCTATCAAACTTTGCAACATGGTAGCATTCAACTGATGCTTCTCTTCTTGGGATTTAATCAAGCTTCTCATGGTGGCTCCAACCTCTGACGATGTCTCTTGGAATCTCCTTCCATTAGACTCTATGTCATTATTTCTATTACAAACATTTTCTCCCATGGCATCTCCCGCGTATTCGTAAGAATCCCGAGCCTCATATCCATCCCGGGTCCTCACAATTGAACCACCACTTACTTACCTACTGCAATTTCTGAACTAATGTACTTGAAGGTGACTATGATTCTGCAAACGTGTTAGATAGAAAACCGTTAGAAGCATACATATTGATATAAATCAGAACTACTTACCTTATCCTGGAGAAAATTATAAATAACAGTTTTGTTTAAACACACAAAATTCATTTTCTTGTTCAGCCCTATAATCCACTAACAGTCTACTGAAAATCCACTGAAAAGCAGTTGAAAACTGCTTGAAAATCCCCCTTTGAAAAACCCAAATTTCCTTGTACAGGATCGGGTCTCATCCCAACTAATATTCTGACGTTTCGACGGCCAGAACCACTAATTTTCCCCATTGTTTGTCAGCAATCTGTTTGTCTATTTCTTTCCGGTGTGTTGGACTTGTAGTGGTCTAAGCTTCCGATCTGCATCAGTGATGCCACGGACTGTTCATCAAGTCTCTTTCCCACTATCTTTTCGGCGTTTTGATGATCAAAACGTCTAAGCTTACAATCTGCATCGGCGGGTTGCTCATCTATTTCCTTCCACTGTGTTGGGCCTGTAGTGGTCTAGCACTCTGAACTTTATTGGTGGGGAAACCAACTAACCACGGCATCAGTGATCAGGCACACTATGCATCGGGTGATTATTCCTCTATGCTTCCGCAACGGTGGCCAATGAACCTTCTAGGGTTTTTGTGGTTCACAACTTTGTCGGCAGTCGGAGCAACTAGTCTCTGCGGCATCGACGCTCGGATGCACTTCTCGTCAGATGGATAGTTCCTTAGATATTCGCAACGGCGGTTTCACAACCCTCAACTTTTTTTGATCAGAGGCCTGATCAACTAACAATTTTCAATCAGTGGTTGGAAGCACAAACGACTACGGCATCAGCGGTCAGGGCCTCTATCTGTCGGAAGATTAGTCTTCTAGACTTCCACAACAGCGACGCACGAACCACTAATTCTTTCCAAGGTTCATCGGCGACCAATGCCGCTAACTTCCGCCGATCCCCGCTGTGTTCAACACTTTAGAAAAATATTTGAAATTTATTCTTTGCATCGGCTCTTCCTCCAACTAATATTCACCAATCGACTTCACTAGCTTCGGCAGCTTCATCTTCTATTCGTCGTCGATCCCATCCTCTAGTCATCGGCAATTCCAACAACTAATCTTTTTCGACGTAGTTCATCGGCGGTCCCATCATCTAAATTTTGTCGATGATTCCAACTAAGTGAGCTGACGTTTCAGTGGTTCCGTCAACTAACTTCCGCCGATCGGCGCTCCTATACTCTAACTTTTTTCGATAACCGATGGGCTCAACACTTACACAAATTTTCAAATTTTCAAAAAAAAACTTATTTTTCTTCTCCGTGTCGGCTGCTTCATCATCTAATTCTCGTCAACGGTTCGACGATCTTTGACAGATTTCCGCTGAAACCGCGGCTTTGCCTTCACCTATCTTCCACCGAAACCCTTTGTCATTGGCACCCTTATCCTCTAATTTTCGCCGACAGTATCGATGGTCCAAACAACAAATTTTCTCCAATGTCTTTAATACTTAAGAGAATTTCAGCGAAAATTCCTCCTTCCTCCTCGGCGCTCTCACCTTTTCCTGTCGTCGTATCGGCGTTTCCTTTGTCTAATTTCCGTCGACATTGCGGTGTCATCATCATCTAACTTTTGTTGATTCTGAGGTCTTTATCGGGGGTTCTTCAGACTAATTTGTCTGCCGCATCGGAAGAGCTTCCCACTTAGTATTCCGATGTGCCGACGGTCTTACCCTTAGAAAAATTTTGAAGCAGAATTTCTTCTTTCGCGTCAGCGGTCTTCACTTCAACTTTCCACCACTCTACATCGACTCCTACATCTTCTATCCTCTGCCAATGTATCGGCTCTCCCTTCCTCTAACATTCATCGATCGTCGACATTCGATATCAGAGGACCTTCATGTTGAAATATTGTAACTTTGAAGAATATTCTTTATGTATCTTTTGTGGTCCACGATGGTCCAACTGGGAGAACCATTTGTATTTCATTGTACCCCGATGCTCCTAATCGGAAGAACTAATAAGAGTCATGAGGTAGTCCCCTCCAATTGTAAAGGTGGGTCATTAGCACCCCAGTGTGGTTACTTGAGCCTACATGTGTAACTAGAGCCTACATGAGTTAACTTAAGAAGACATGTTAATTGAGTAAACTTTAAGTGAACGGATGAATATAAATAGAGGTGTGGTGCTCCTCACTTGAGACACACACACTCACTTGGAATAGCGCACTTGTGGAGGAGAGGAGTTGCTGGAGAAGGAGGAGAATCAGGTTTTTGATCTCCTTGTTGGTTTTACCTTTTTCCCTTTTTGGGGCATCTATATTGAGGAAGATTTTGCTTGGTTTTTCCCTTTAGGGTTTTCCCAGGATAAATCTGTGTTGTTCTTGTGATACTGTTTCTTTCAGTGATACTGTTTTATATGCTTTTATTATGAAAAATGAAATGATATACTGATGTCTTAGTTAAGCATATGAAAATTTAACATGGTATCAGAGCTAACCTGAATAGGGAAGCTTTCACAAGTTACATAAGCTAGGGTTTCTTATTTTTTGGTTCTCTCTCCACAATCAATCAGCAAAAGAAGGCTAGGCTGACTCTCCTTTGAAGGGTGCATCGTTCTATCGAAGCGGAATTCGATTCCGAGCATTTTCAATTTTCGATGTGGAAATTAGGGCTTTCTATAGAAGAGGAATTTTTGAGTGAGACCAGCATAGGATTTTTATCCTCATCAAAACTGAAGTTTAGAGACCTGGATCAAGATTTTTGGTTGGGTGAATCTTCAGGAAAGTCAAACCCTAGTTTGACCCTGAGCTAGAAAAACCCTAAATACTAAAACTGCTACGTTTTGGCACATTCGCTATATTCCGAGATTGGCGAAGTATCAGGAGCTGAAAATTGTAGGGGACGAATAAAAAATCTGGATGAACACTGTATCCATAATTCATCCTCAGATTCGTTGTATTCCAGGAGATATGTTCTCTCCAAGTTAGGGTTCTAGCCTCTTCCAGAATCCATCCCTAAACAAGACACCTGGGGAGAATTGCAATATCTTGGGCTACAGAGGTCCAAATTGAATTCCTAAAGATGTTCCATAAAGGGCACAGATTTTTATTTTTGCGGTCCAAATATCAGACTCAGAATATGAACCAGTGACACGTGGCATGCCGTACAACTTCATTGTTCTGAACAGTCCTGTAACAGGTCACCTTGGGAAAAAGATCATAAATCCCAAATGGTGAAACCAATTCTGATGAAAACTATGGTGGTGGATCAGGGACATGCAAGGTTACCTCAGTACAAACGTTCAGACATAGAGGAGTAGAAATTTAGGAGATATCACAGAAACAGTAACAAGAATTTCTGCAGAAGAAATTGGAAAATTAGGGCTTCCTGTTCCGGGAGCTTCCCTCCACTGTTTTCAGAAATGGAGTACATTAGACAGCTCCATTTGAAGAGATATATCTGTATATCCAATCAGATATAAAATATTCCAAGTTTTAAAATTAGGGTTTCTGTGACAAACCCTAGATCAGCCAACTCCAGAACCAGGACGGCCACCTCAAATCGGTAAGATCTAATCCTTTGCTATGTTCATTTGAGGTCCTCATTTCAAAGTGATCTATCACATCAGCTTGATGATAAGCTTGGTGAAGTTGACAAATTCCAAGCCTAGAAGTATATGATCTTTCTGAATAAAATGGATTGGACACCTACATGAGCATAGAGGTTCCAGTTTTCGAGGGAGATGAGGCTAGAAGCCTTTCACAAGAAGAACTTGCT